>CM031242.1:403355588-403640588 GCA_018340775.1 Taxus wallichiana var. yunnanensis
TTTTATCACTCCACGCTTTTTCTAGTCCCTTAGCACACTTTATACATAAATCTTCATGGATATTAGGTACACATGTCTATCTACTTTATGTTAATGAGAATTATTCTTACCAACATAAAGTGGGGGAAATGTAGACACAAAATCATGTACTTTACATAATTATTTCATCCCGCTTTACATACTACTATTTACATGATTCCTAAGTACGAAAAGTAATGATTAACCCATGTCTTTGGCCACCTTTCTTTGATTTATGCTTGTTATTTTAGTCTTTACTTTCTTAGTTTGTCTTTTCACCTTTCAACATTTGTCATTATGGACACTAGCACCTAGCCAAGACGCCAATGTCATGTGCCCTCATCCCCTCTTAGCGCCCTTTTCCTCTTTGTACTTTGGTCACACTTTTTTGGTCCTTTCTAGACATTTGATCATATTTTTTTTTGTATTCAGCCTTTTTGGGGTTAATTATGAAATTGAAGTGAGGGAATCATATAAATATAAATTTATGTGATCATAATAAGGGACCAAACACTAAACCCTACTTATCACAACGTAAGGTTATATCCATTAAGGAATCTATAGCTCCATTTGCATCCATCTAGCTCCATCACAAGGGAGAAAGGATGGTTCATCTGCATCACACTTCGAGAGGAGAGGATTCTATTGTTTCCATGCACAAACTATTTACATTCAACATTAAGCTACTTACTCACTACTTCAAGTGTGACATGCACAAGAGCAACCTAGGGCACAATTCCACACACACACACACACAAAAATACATTGGGTTTGAGATGTAGTATAGCACTCAGTAGTAAGTCCATCATTTGTGGTAGTTGAGGATAGTCTGACCCCTCATTTAACATATTTCTTTTTAGGATTTGATGTTTATTTGAGGGTTTTGTAGGTGCATCATTTTTGTAGGTTTTACGGTGACCTCAATGATATAAGTGTGATATAAATGTGATTAAAGCTGAAAAATTATGAGCCTCTTATGATACCTCATAGGAGGTTTTTTGAGCATCTACGTAGACCAAGGTGCAAATAAATTAGACCAAGGTTTCCATAGGCACCCCGTCCCTCTCTAGGTACCCCAGTCTAGTCAAATATTCAAGATCTATATTTTTTCAGGCTTTTGTGTGAATTTCTTCCATCTCTATTCATCCATTCACCACTATAACACAATCCAACAACTTATGTGAATCAACTAAGGATCTTCTAACCCTCTTTGTAATTAGGGTTTCATACTTAATTATTTGCTTTCTTGGGTTAAATTTAGTATTTAATTATTCAATTATTTGTTGGTACTATAACATCTATACTAGGAAATAATATTACATTTTAGAATTAATCATCTAACAAGTGAAAAGACATCTCAAAGTATACTTAACGTGTCCACTCTTTGTTGTTTTTGAGATGGTGTCTATTGAGGTTGAATCGGTGGTGGTTGTTGGGGAGGTTATTGTGGTGGTGGAAAATGCCATGGGTTAGGAAAAACTGAGATCTTTATCCTCCATTGATATTTCCTCCATGCGTTTGCTAACCTTAACCTTTTGAGCCTCTTGCAGTGACTTGTGGTCCTATAGAATAAGTTCCTTGTGTCCCAATTGTTGTGCTGAAATAGAAACCCAATTTCTATGATGTTGTAGTAACTATAGGATTACTTTTGATGGTCTACATACACACACATTTTCCTAATGACACACCTGTAAAAAAACCTTTAAAGGTGCTTCAAAACACCGACACCTACTATTATACCATATGCACGTCTCTAATCAATTTTGCTTCTTGAGCTAAACCTATAATATGCCTACTTATATGTCCTTCCCAACGTAGAGATCCTTCTCAGTCTCCTTCACTATGTTTCTCATCAACAACTACCTCTAGATCTGTAACACCTTATGTAAGGATTAGGTATCCAAGTTAGATCAAATTCATGCCTTTGGTCCTCGGTCTTCCCTTTAACACGCTCTCATCAGAATCCAATGGGGTCTCTCTACTGTGATTTCCCAATTTTGGGAGGACATGATACTATGTCTCCACATATTCCAGGGGGATCTCATCACTTTCTCCATTCATCATTCTTTTTATCTCAACACTTTGTCGATTGCCCTTTGCCGCACCTCATTATACTTAACATATCTCTCCTCTCTTTGTCTTTCCTCTGCTAGGGCCTCCAGTATCCTCTCCAAACCTGGTCCTACCTCCGAAAACAGTGGGGATTTAGCTATCCATAGGTAATCTCTCTATTCCTAGTTCTACCATCAAGATCTTGATAACTAAGGGTATCTTGCCTAAATAAGATCCTTATGGTTCAAATAATAACTATAACTCTTCTTCCTTTGGGAAAGAGTATGCATAAATTATGTACTCCAAAGTATAGTTATGTAGTACACCTTCCCACTAATTAGCTATATCTCTTTCCCACGTCTCAAAGTAGAATCAAAGAGAGTCGGATAACATTCATACATTTGAACTATCTTTTGTGGTGGAGACCTCTTTTGCTCTGTAAGCTTCCAAGCATTGGTACAAATCTACTAGAAAAAATCTAAAGAACCTCTCATAAAGCGAGTCATACAGATTGTTTTTAACCCAATTTTGTGCATCAAAATTAGGTCCACTACTATATCTCTATGTAAAAGCATATTGTTTGTCTTCTATCCATATCTCAATACTCTTGAAAGACAATCAATACGCCATATGCATGTAACATCCTAGTAGAAAAATTGAAAAGAGGTCTAGGCATGGAACCAAAATGTAGTCTTATTTTTCCCACTTAATAGATATGTACGTTGGCACTTCATCTAGACAAATTTGAAAGCTCATTTAAAGCGCACAAAAACACCAGTCCCTCCTTCAAAACGCTTACTAGAATTTTAGCATGCATGTTCAATACATTCATGTTGAAATCAACTATTAATGCATAAAGGAATAACATACTCATGAACTTTGATAATTAATGAACATATATAATAAGCAAATAAAACCATCATGATCAATAACATTTAGATCCTCAAAATTTAACTAGAAGAATACTTGTGTATATAATTAAGGAATCAAAATACATATCTACAAATCACAATCATTTATCCATTGCAAAACACAATATTCAATACATAATTAATGAGTTGATTACACCATATTTCAATGTATTCATGCACTTTGGACCATGCACACACTCATATAGACTTAATATTCACTTACTAAAGACATAATATCTACTCTAGCCTCTCAAAAGAGTGGTGCATCATCAATATTTATAGGGTGGGGACTTTCCCTTCACCGCTTACATTCTTTATTTCCTAAAAATAGTCATGCTCACAAAGCTTGCATTATCATGACATCCTATGCTAATAATAGAATCCTATTATTAGACATCCTCATGCACTCTCTTTATTCCTTCTCTGCGCATGTGTTTTTTCTTTCAAATATATCTCTTTCTTAGCCACCAAGTCATCTTGCTTTTCTCTATTTTGGGTCTTTACTTGATCGACACTCCACCTCTTCTTTTCAATTTTTATCCACGACTTTGGAAAAATGTCTTAGTCCTTTCTCTTATTTACATCCCCACATGTCGACATGTTTTCCCACTACATGCACCCCTTGTGTGTTGTTCTAATCCTTGTACATACATTTTGCGTGCATAGCCTCTATGCTTTATTAATACTTAGAAATTTTACCAACCAATACCACCTTCCTCATGTCCCTTTTTTTTTTTGGTGTGTTTAGATCCTTAGAATATATCATGTCAGTAATTTGACATGCCTATCCTAGGCCTCCGGGCTTACTACATACACATGCAATCCCAAAAGTCATCTTGTTTATCTACATGGGCTAATAACTAATACCAAAGTTCCAAACTACCAAACCTCTTCTTGTCATATTCCAAATCTCTCTTCTAATTTAAGGATTGAATATAACAATTATCCATCATCCTATCTAGGATTTTCTATACACTCCTCCAACTCTACCAACATGACCTTTACTAGAGAAGTGGGGCTCTATTAAAAAATCATCACTAGGCTAAAAATTAATGTGGATTCTGATTCTCTACCATCATACCTCCATCCTAATGATGAATTTATAGCATGTTATAATAAAAAAATGACTATATTATAACTATAAATGATTCACTATATATGCTACAAGATTATACTAACTCTTTTGCAAAATAACACTACTTCCCGCCACCTAGTCTTGTAAGTACACCCATAAGGGGTAAATAGATGCATAATAATTTATCAAGGAGTATCATCATTTCCCCTTACAATAAAATGTTAATATAATTGTCAAACAAGATAAAAAGGTTCCTTTAGGTTTCCTCGTATCTACCTTGGCTAGAAAAATTCAAGAACTATAAAATGCCTTCTCGGGACACAAAACAATTGGCTAGGAAACACAATATACTTTAAACAACCAAATTTATGTTCATTCAACAAAACCAAAAAAACACTCCACCTACCACATATATGATGGAGCAAAACTAAGTGATATCCTCATGGGTGATGAAAAATAAGAATGAGTGGGCCTTCATCATACACTTTCCCGAGTGTATACACACTGACAATAATACCACCACATGCTACATCTCACTAAACATGGTAACCTACACACAATATTACACCCAAATGAGGTTCACACCACATGATTACTTTAAATCTTTGCAATTATATTTACAACAGCCACATCTTTATTTAACCTACACAAGATTATGTTAAACCATCATAGGATTATGGATAACCCACCCAACAATTTTATGGATCCTCTTTTATAGGAATCACACAATTTTATATCCATATGTATTATAAATATACTCATATCCATGGTTTCATTCCTTCCTATTATACACAAAAAGTCCTAAACCATGATTTCGTTTTAGGTGCCCCTTTGGTCAATGGATATCCAATTCCATCACCATCATTAGGCCTTATAAGAACTTACATTAACATTACTGATATTGGTGCATTAGGGATTTTTTTGTTTATTATGTAAAATAAAATTTACACTATAATATTCATATCTCCCTTATCCCTTGTCATCTCCTTGAGTTACCAAAATACAAGGGTGAAGGAGGTACGCACACCCACATAAAGGCATATTCCACTTTGATTCATAAACTACTACCCTAGGATGTGGTTTTCACTAATATATTCTCAAAGACACTTCAAGGCATATCATTTGTATGGTATTATCACCTTCTTGAATGCTCCATTCATTCATTTTTAAAACTTATATATGAATTGGTTAAGGATTTCAACACAAACAAGATTGTAAAGGATGACATCAAGGAATTTCTTCATATCAAACAAGAACCGAATGAGCCCACCAAACAATTCATCACGAGGTGTCATCAGCCTCCACATATATTCACTATTTATTTGAACATGGATTAATTAAAGTAATCTCACCTCTTCCTTCATGCCCTTAACAGAGAAACTAGGGAAGATGTACAAAGGTTCCCATATAAATATTATGATGAAGCAGAGAGTGCATTGAGGATCCACAAAGTAGTGATAGATAGTGGTTTAAGGATGTATATCAATAATGAGATACTTGTTGTTCCTAGCCAAGACTCTTAAAGGTATGAAAATAATATAAAAAATTATGTACAATCTTTCCAAAATGCTCAAGGTACAACAATACTAAAAAAACCCCCTCTACTGGTGGCATTACCGATCAACTAAAGAATCATGATTTACCTAACAACATGGTGAATCAATCCAAAAACATTAATAATAATAGTAAAGGGAATTTATGTGGTAATAAAATCCCCAAGTGTAAATATGGCTACATTTAATTGGGCCATGAACACCAATCCAAACCATAATCCAAATCTAAATAAAAAAACAACAAAAACAAAATAGGAATCACGAGGGTCCATATCAAAACAAAAAATAAATTATTCCTAATCATTGCTTCGTGAATAAATTCAATAAATTCCAACATGTTCAAGATCAAGAAAATCATTGGCCACAAAAATATGATCGTGATCTATTTTTTAATCCATATGGTTAGGGGATATGACACCATCATCTACACAAAGTATAATAAATTCATCCAACACATCCTTATAAACAAAATGGAACAATTTAACAAGTAGTTCGTGAGTACTGATAAAACATAATGGGACGCTAAGGACTAATTTAGTTCCCATTATACCCCAAAATTCCCATTTAATTATCTAGCATAATATTTTTCCTAACCATTAGATAATTTCCTTCAAGGAACAAAATTAAAAATATAAAACAAAAAATACAATAGAAACCACAAAATAATAACAAAAATAGCCTATGTCGAAATCATGATATTGAAGCCTTAACTTCTAATACAAATAACCCTAATGTTACCCCCACCTATAATTATAGGGAAAAACATGCATGATCAAAATCGTTAAGCTATAAATGATGAAGAGGCTAATTTAATTGCCCAAATGAAAGAGTATCAAGCCCCAAATGTTAACTTGGAATGTCCTTTAGAGATACAAAATGATTGAATTCCTAAATAAATATGGAACTATGACATCAACACCAACATTTCTAAGACATTGTTGCATATTTTATTCCTTTACCTTTTGAATAATCCTCCATCACATTAACTTGCACTATTAAATCCTATTAACTTAGATATTTAACATACATCACACTAGGGCTTGATGTACATGTTAGCAATATTATAATGAATATATTCCCTTTATGTGCCACAATGAAATATGTGAGCTATTTATTAGACTCGTGCCTATACACACAAAAATTAGAAGGCATATTCATATGCACTTGAATCCTCATGATTACAAGCCAAGTTAGTTGATGTAGAGGATTATAAGATGATGTTGTGATAGGGATGTGTATTTGCAAGAGTGGTAAGAGTGGAGATATGGGAATAAAAATAAGTCGGAAAAATACCTCTACCTATACTATCAAGAAAGAAAAAAATTCTTATCAAGGAACAATGTTCTTACAGACTTGATCATAGTGGATGGTGTGTTTGATAATAATGGAAACATGGAACCCTAGGTCCATGTCCTAATTAGTGAAAGGAGGGATATTTATTTATGTCATTCTCGCCGAAATGGTCACTAGAGGTGGGTTGGCCCGATTAGGTAGGATCATGTGGAGGAGAGAAATGGATGGTGAAATAAACCAATAATACTTAGATCTATAATGGTAATAGGTGCATGATAAGATTGTATATATGGTTATCTTATAAGGATTAAATGTCAAGAACATCTAATTGTGGGATGATTTGTGTGGGGCATGGTGAAGAAGAAAAAAATCTCTCATACGAGCTTAAAAATATGTTTTCTTAGATGTTTTGGTGTTTAAGTGGAGTGATAACATGAAGAAAGTGTCTTAATCTTCTCAGGAATATCTAGTTTTCTAGTTTCATCCATATTTGAGAGGAAATGCTCATTGTGTGTAATTATTATGATTGGGAGAAAAGTATAAACAAATATTGTCATGAGAGGCTGCATTAAGGTGATCGTGGGTTAGAGCTGGATCCTTGGAGATGTCCTATAAGGTTTTTTGAGACAAAGTGTTTCTCACTATCTTATGGATTATCAAGCATCCTTGTTTGGGTTATGATATTTCTTGCACCTGAAATTACATGTTTATATATTTTACTTGTTGTAAGTTTTAGTTTGAATGTCTTAGAGCTTCTTTATGTCTAAATTTTTTCCTATGTGTATCTTTAACTCAAGTTTAAATTTATTTTTGTGTTTTCCTCATTTTAAATTTGTATGATTTATTTGTTGTGTGTTTGAATGTAATGCAATAAAATGAAAATTATGTTCAATTTGGAGTTTTTAGGAGTGAAATTTCAAATTGTTTTCATAAGAGTTTTGGTAATTGATTGATTGTTTCGCTTGATTTAATGAGATACTTAAATAAACGATATTTTTGTATTTTTATTGGGTTTTATAAGTTGCAATGAATGCATGAAAAGGAAAAAAATTACATCAAAAAAACAAAGATGTATTTACCAAATTATAATGTCTTATAAAGAAAATAAATGAGAATAATAGTATCCCTGAAGAAGCTATTATTTTCATATCTATGACCTCTCTATTGTCCATTTGAAATTATTTGATCTAATATTCAACATGTAAAATGAGAGTTATGCAAGCTAAGATATATAATCTGAAATCAACTTAATCTAATTTGCAATTACAATTCCCTCAATCTATGAATCAATTGAAGCCAAATATCTACATAGGTGAAACTATATTCCTTTTTTTTTTTTTTCAAACAAATATTCTAAAAACTAAGGTTTCTTTGTAGATCTAACAAACACGTGAATTTCCTATTCTAAGACCTCGATTATGATCCCATAAATGGGAAAAAAATTAGAGCAAGATGATTTGATAATTTTAATATACTAACATGAAAGGGTAAGTGCATAGAGATGGGGGCCAAAAGGGGGTTAAAAAGGGACACATTTTTCTGAAATTAGTAAAACCTAAACTTTATCTAATAATTTGGCATGCATATGCTCACAATTTTACAAAGTGATTAAGAATAAGTACTATAAAGCTCAAAATCTAGTTTCTAAACTATTATTTTATTTTGAAAATGGTGGATATTAATAGGGTCAAATGTGGTGCACACATAAAGTATGTCTATTTTTGTGTCAAAAAGATAAGAACCTATTGTGTGTGCACCCCCATTTTTTTAGTTTTATAAATTATTTTTCAAATCCCTTTAGTAGAAAGTTAGCTAATTTCATGTATGGGATCCCACTCATTTTTCATAATTTTTAGATGAAAATATAATTTTTCATTAATTTTCAAATTGCACACATCCCGAAAATGAAATATTTATGTTTACACTCCCGTAAATTTGAGAAAAAAATCATTTTTTTGTTTTGTTTTTGAGTGCATGTATAATGGATTTTGAAGAGTATTTTTTTTGGAATTTGGATGAAAAATCATAAGTTGTGTAAAAAAATGTATGCACATGTTTTGACAAGAAAAGAGGGCACTAGTAAAATAAATTAAGGATGAAATCATTAAACTAATTGGATTTTATAAATAATTATATTGTCACTAAGCTACAATTGAGCTTGAAGTCGTCGTATAATGTTTTTGGAATATTATGTTATAATGGATAAGATATCGGGGTGCACACGTCGAGTTTGATGTTTTTTGTGAAACACAAATTTAATCATGAATTACACATTCCAAGCCTTATGGTGAAATATTCAAGGAAAATCCAAGCCTATAGATTGGGATTCGCAAACCCATAGAAGATGAAATGCGAGTGTGCTATAACGCGCTTAAGGCTTATAATACGAGCACGTTATAACACACTCGTGCTCCTATTTTTTATGTGTTATATGTGCTTATGGGAGGGATATATTTACTAAAATAAATTTATTTTAGTAAATATAAAAAGTTAGGGTGACTCGCACCTTAGGGAACTAGTCTCACAAAATTTCTAATCGTCACAATTTAGAAGATGGTTTTTCATATTCTAACATGATCAGTACATAGGTATTTTTTAGGATTTCAACATTCAACATAAAGCTTTTAGGGTTTATATTATACAATTGATGTCTATTTTGGGAAATATTATAGTCATTTTTTAGTTTTTGGGGCCTTTTGGATTGGTTATTGACATTTGTAGGAGTGTTAAATGTGTCAAAATTAGAATTTACAAACCTCACAACTCTCAAAGGTAGCGATAATTGATCAAATATATGGGCCCATGATTTTTCCCATGATCATGGAGTTGAATCCTTAATTTTTCTTAGAATATGGTAAAATCATACTATGGATGAGTACCTACTTTACAAGCTTAGGAGTACATATTTCTCTTCACGGTCTTTGGTATGTCCTTCCTCTCGCTAACTTTGCCTCAAGATTACCACTCTCAACCTTGATCAAAAGAAATTATTAATAAGGATTTCAATTTTTTTCAATGTGTAAGGATGATTGGATATGATAATTTATGAGTTCAATAAGACTTGATGGAAGATAACTTCCTCCAGAGGCCTAAAAAGGCCATTCTAAGATAATCAAACACCCTTTGGGAGAGTTCAAGAAATATATTAAGTATCTAGAGGTGATGTCAGAGAATCTTGGAAGTGTTGGAGGAAATTTAGGAATATTTAAGAATATTTTTTAGGTCTTAGGATTTAGGATTTAGGATTTAAGGTTTAGGGCTCATGGTTTAGGGTTTAGGGTTTAATTTTTAGGGCTCATGGGTTAGAGTTTAGGGTTTATGGCTTAAGGATCAAGGCTTGGTGTTTAGGGTGGTAAAAATAGGGTTTAGGGTTTAGAGTTTATTATTTAAGGTTTTAAGGATTAGAGTTTATGGTTTAGGGTTTAAGGTTTAAGGCTCAAGGTTTAGGGCTCAAAGTTTATGGGATAGGGTTTAAGGCTTAGGGTTTAATGTTAATGGATTAGAGTTTAAGTTTTAAGGTTTAGAGTTTATGGTTTATGGTTTAAGGTTTAAGGTTTAGGTTTTATGGATTAAGATTTAGGGTTTAGGGTTTAGGTTTTAAGGCTCAGGTTTTAGATTTTAGGGTATATGGCTTAGATCTTAGGGATAGGGCTCAATTTTTAGGGTCTAGGGTTTAGGGATTAGGGTGAGGGTTTATGGTTTATGTTTGAGGGTTCAAGGTTTAGGGTTTAGGTTTTAGGGCTTAGGTCTTATGGCTTAAGGCTTAGGGCTTAGGGCTTAGGGCTTAGGACATTGGGTTTAGGGTGTATGGTTTATAGTTTAGGGTTTAGTGCTCATGATTTAGGGTTCAAGGTTTAGGGTTTAGGGCTTAGGGTTATAGCTATTAAAAATAGGGTTTGGGATTTAGGGTTTAGGATTTAGGGTTAAGTTTTAAGGGTTTATGATTTAGGGTTTAGAGATAAGGGTTTAGGGTTTATGGTTTAGACATCATGGTTTATGGTTTATGGTTTAATGTTTAAGGGTAGGCATTTAGGGCTCAAGGTTTAGGCTTATCCATTCACTCACACAAGTAATGTTTTGTGTCTTACCCCTTCTTATTAGTATTGAAAAAGAGTATTTAAATAAAAAGGGTTATTCAAAGTGAGTCATTATAATTTGATGCCTTTCATCTATTAATATTTTGAAGGAGGGAAATGTTATATATCTAAGAAAAATTTGGTACAAATAAATGTTACCCAATACATCTATCTCCTTTTTTCTATAGCTTGTGAAATATTTGGAGCTCCAAGAGTGTTATAAATTGAGAATAAAAAGTCCATTGGTATTTCTGGGTCTAAAGATTAGGATACCAATCAAATTTGATTATTTTGAAATTCTTTTGAATAATTCTTTTAGTTCTAATCTATCGGGAACAAAGGTTTCATTCGAAGAACAAAGCTTGATATGTCTAGTGCTTGTGTAAGCTGGAAATTTGAGAGGATTTCTAAGGTTCAATTTTATTTTCTAAGATGCATTACTCCAATGTTTGAAAATTTTCTTTAGATGCAACGACATTCTAATTCAAACACTTGACAATTTTGAATGTCCAATCCTACTAAAGACCCAATAATAGTCCTTGATCCTTGAATACAAGGAGACATTGTTACTTGGCTTCCATTTATAACAATAGAGATATTTATAAATTCATGTTATGACCTCTAAATTTTTATGCATTTCAAGTTGTTCTAAAATCACATCACACCCTTAACTAGGATTGATGACTACCCCTATCTTTTTAAGGCTATTTTGAAAGCATCCATGGGTTTATCATAGAAGGGATTATCAATAAATGGAAAGTCACTAAGTTGTACGCTAGTTGACTCCCATTCATAACTAAACAAGAAATATTTACTAGGAGATTGATAACCCCTTTGTGTTCTTAGCCATTCCCCTATTGCTATACTTATTTTGAACACTTAAGAAAGTTCTGTTAAATTTTCTATCCATTCCAGTAGTATAAGATATTTATCTTTCTCTAGAGGAGAGGATACTGCAAGCAATTCGGTTCTGATCCTACACCTCCACGTTGGTATATTATTTATGTTTCTTCCATTTCCTTTGAGATTAATTTTTTTGTTGTGATGGTGGCCATAAAATATGTATATAGGGATCTCTTGAAGGACCTATTTAATTAGGATGACTCTAACCTACCAATGATAACTAAAGAGGTCAGTCCACTGGTTGGTTCTTGCATTCATAACAATGTTGTGCCTTAATAGTTTCTAGGACAGGATGATCTTTGAAATTTTAAGTTATGTAATTTATAGTTACAAATTTATCTATTAGTATTGAAGATCACCTAAAAATTGATCTCATAAATAATTTGTATGGAGTATCAGATATATGTCCAAATTTAATTAAATAGCTTCTTTCCTTGGCCAATTGTGATGATCCCAAATAATTACCTCAAATGTTCTTGATATCCTTTGAATATTTTCTCTTCAATAAAATAAAAGGATCATTTTTATCGTTTGGACTCCAACCATAAACATCTATGTGGCAATAACCATATATTTCATGAGAAATGTGAAGTTTCTGGAATATGTGTAATCCTTACTGAGTCAGTGAGACAAACTAGGCACTTTCAAGGAAGAAGTGGTTCTTGTGAATATGAACATGTATCAAAGTAAATAATGAATGTGAATATGAGCATGTGGATTTTTTTTCTAGCTTCCAATGGGTCAACCTGGCTTGCATAATACCATACATGGAAATATGAGAAATGTGAAATTTGTTTCCAATTATGAAGAAATTGACATTCAAGAGCACAAGTATATGTGGGGAGAAACATGTTTGGTATAGATGTGTAATATGCATTGCACAACACAAGGTAGATGCAATATCCATTTAGTTCGTTGTCCCACCTCTTATAAATAAGGTGATTCAATTAAGAGAGTGGCTTTAACAGTGATTCAATGTAGTTGTAGTTTAAGAAGATGCATATCACCCTCAAACATTACTTAAAATATCATTCACAGATAAATCCTTCCATATAGAGGAGGAAACCTATTTCCACGAGGAATAATTGAGAAAATATGTGTACAGATACTAAAATCATGTTTCTACTCATGTGATATCTTAGTCGGGAAGTGATTTATGAAATTAAAAGGGTGTCATCATGTTTAAAGTTGAAATGGGAATCTCATAGAGTAATTTTAAGAGCATCATATATTGACTCTACTATCATGTTCAAACCTCTTCAAGGAACAAGCCAAGATGATATAGTCAAGCTACTAAGGCATTCATGACCATCATGTGTGAAGGATCAATGCATCATCTATCTCCATGAGAGGAATATGAGAAAAGAGGTGTATGAGTATCTTGAAGTTGATTCCATCCAAGGAGAATTCTAGAGCCAGGAGGGGTAAGAAGATGATCTTCATATAGAGCACCATCTATCTAATAATCACAAATCATCTAATTTTCACCTGATGTCACTCACTTGGTAGTGTTCTTAAACACTCATTTGAACTTTGTAGTGTGATCACATTTCAAAGGAGGAAGGCCATTAAAACCACCTCATTTAATTCTAATAGGTTTCTAGATGACAAGAATCTCATTCAATGATACATACTTCCATTTACATGGTGAATGCCTATTTCAGGTAAGTGATAGATAATCAAAAAATGGTTTAAGCATCATGGAGTTAATTTGTGGTCACTAGGGTTGATTATGGAGGCCCCGAAAATAAGAGAGTTTAGGGCATCGAGGCTTGAGGATTAGGGCTTAAGGTTTAAGGTTAAAGATTAAGGGTTTATAGTTTAGGGATTAGGGTTTAGGGTTTAGGGTTCATTTTAATAGTTTATTGGGCTTGTGTAAAAATGTGAGAGCAAGATATGGGGGTTGAAAGGGTAAGTTTAATGTTTATTGTGCCATTTTTGCATATTTGATTCTATAGAGCTTGTTGGAAAGACTTCTAAAAACAAGATACTAATAAGAATGATTAAAATTGGTTGTTATGAGTTAATGAATGTATGAAAATGTGTTAGAGCTTTGCATCACCTCATGATGTTTTAGATCCTTCACACACCCCATGATGACCATTCCCTTGATTATTTGAATCGATAAAAACTTACATATGTGTTTTGATTTATTATGTGTTATGAGAAATTGCATGTGTCCATATATTCGATCAATTGTCACTACCTTTGGGAGTTGTGAGATTTGTAAATTATAATTTTAACACATTTAACACTCCTACAAATATTAATAACAAATCCAAAAGGCCCCGAAACCTAAACAAATATTATATTCTTTCACAAAATAGATATCGATTGTATAATTTAAACTCTAAAAGCTTGAATATTTGAATGCTAAAATCCTAAAAAATACCTATGTATTGACCATATTAGAATATGAAAAACTATCTTCTAAACCATGACAGATGGAGCTATGAGACTAGTTCCATAAGGTGCAAAGTGACCCTAACTTCTTATATTTACTAAATAATAAATTATAAAGATTAATAAAAGAAAAACTTATACTTAAACCATTTATTTTAGTAAATATATCCCTCCCATAAGCACATATGCCACATAACAAATAGGAATGCGAGCACGTTATGGCTTGGATGGCCGAGCCATAATGCGAGTGCATTATAATGTGACCTTGAATTTTCTCTATCGTGTTATAATGTGACCGAGCCATAACGTGAGTGTGTTATGGCCAAAATGGCCAAAAATGGATTTGTGTCTGCTTTTGGCTCCCCATTTCCATGCACTTACGAAAACTACACAAAGTAAATCTATTCTAATTTATTTTTATCTTTCGTTAATGATTTTAAAATTGTTATTCAAATAAGAAATTTTAATCTAATCTAATTATGAAAATAAAAAAATCTTAGACCCAACCTTTCTCCTATGATTGATATGAGGTTGATCTAACATTTGTGTATATACTTGTTGGAGCTCAAAATTTTACCTGTCCCAAATCAACAAGAGGATTTGACAATTTTAATATACTAACATGAAAATTACAAAAAGTAAATCTATTATAATATATTTTTCTCTTTCTTTTGAAGATTTTAAAATTACTATTGGAATAATAAATTTCAATCTAATATAATTATGAAAACAAACGAATTTTCTTAGACCTGACCTTTTTCATATGATTGAGATGAGGTTGATCTAAATTTTTGTTTATACTTGGAGCTCAAAATTGCACCCATCCCAAATCAAGATTATTTGGGGGTTTTTAGGCTACATGGGAATGTATCCAAGTTGTGGGACATTTCTCTTGAGAAACACCTCCAAATAAGGTTGGCTTCCACTACTTATTTCTACTCCTAAAACTACTCCTAGGAAGGTAAATGTTATTATCTAACTCTACTCTATGATTCCAAGGATCGAGGTGATGAGGAGATGCATAATGAAATATTAAGATAAAAAGAGGTGATATCTCTAGAAATACATGGTTAATAACTCTAAGATGAGTGAAAGTGAGGGGAAATGCATAACGGGAGGGTAGACATGCATCTCACGGTCAAAAAAACATTAGATCATGGAGTACAACAGAATAGGGACCCTATAAGAGATGTAATTCATGAATAACATACTAACATTACAAAGGAAAGGAAAGTAAATGCAATAAAATGTGATCTAGGGTAGAAATATTGACAAAACATGATTCTATTTCTTTCAAAATATGCACAATCGATTACAATGGTGGAAGGATGCGAGAATCTACAATTAGTGAGATAGATCGAGGCCTTGCAACTCAAAATGAAAAGCAAAAATACTCTAAATAGTTATCTTATAATCCAAGAGGGTCCAACCTTTTCAAATGAGTATTATTCAACAATATATAGAAGAATAGAGAGAGAAGAGGAGGGAAAAGAGAGGAAAATCATATTTCCAATCAAAACCACCAAAAACATGCAATAAATTCATGTAAATCCAATTGTTGTACTATTAGGTCCGCCTTTCTATGTCATCTAATGGGTTTAGGGAGTGTGCAAAGCAAGGGCACATGGAAGGAAATAGAAGTGCATGAGGAAGGGAGTGCATCAAAAATATTTAAAGAGGAATGAGTACACATGTAGTGATGCACAAGACTCAAGAAGAAAGACATGCACTATAAAAGTATGTGGGGACTTGTAAAAATTGAAAGCAAGTCTACGAGTTCATGCGATAGAGTTTGTGATGACAGTGAGTTAAATTCATATGCACGGAGAGTGGGTGAAAAGGGGAGTTGAAGGGAGATAGAAGAATATAAGGAAGGAAAGATATAGCATACGGAAGATACACACAAATAAGTGAAGGAAAAGAGAAGAGAAAGGGATGCATACATGGGAGCGTGTAAATAAGCTGCAACCAAGGAAATACACAAAGTAAGAAAACCAACAGAGTGTGCAATCTAGAAACTTTCACGGGAACCAGAATGGAAGTGTAAGTTGTCAAAATAACCATGGGTTATTTTGGAAAACAATTTGGTGAATTTCAGGGACATATTCTTGCTAGATGAAGGGGATCAATAGCCTTGAAGCATCTATTGGGAATGGAGTCATCTTGAAACATAACATTTTGATGTGTCACTTGAAAAGAAGACCTCTTGAAGTTAAATTAAGCATTGTCTCGAAATCTACTCTATGTGATGTTGTTATCAATCATGATAATATTTTTTTAAAAACCTTATGAGAGTGGGAAACTATTAGATAGTGCACGTAAGTTGAAACATGACTTCTACCATTGAAACCTTGAGAATTTTGAGAAAAGGATTGTCATCTAGAAGAAGAAAAAAGTGAGTGAGAGGAAAGAAACCTATACTACCAATAGAACACTACAAGTAAGTGCAAACTTGAAGGAATTGGAACTAATGTGATATGTACATGTGACACTAAAGGACTTAATCAAAGTGCTTGAGATAAATCCCATTGATTTGGATTTGTAGTAAATCAACATCAAGTTGAGAAAACTTGAAATAGTTGGACTCTTTACAAGAGCGATGATATATGGCCCACTCCAAAGTGCATCAGACTTTGAATGGCTCCCTAGTTTGGCTCTTTTCGCATCTCATTTTAAGACTAGATCACCCACTTTGAAGACCTAAGTTCTAGTATTTTTATTAAAACACTTCTTGGTTGAATTCTAATGTTGTTCCAATTTGATCATGGAAGAAATCCTTGTTTTTATAGTTCAACCAACTCTTCCATTTTGATTTCTCTTTGGTTTATGATGAAATTTTTTATTTACTAGGCCATCTCTAATGAAGGAAATTCTAATGATAATGGAATCTTAGCCTCCCTTCCATAGACAAGATTCTAAGGTGATGTACTAATTGCCTTATTCATTGTGATTCTATCATCCTAGATCATGCATGATACTTCTATATGCCATTATCTTTGACTAATACTCATTATTATTTTCATGATTCTGATTAATTTTTTTAGCACACTCATCTAAGACATTACCTTGAGGGTAATAGTTTGAATAAGTATTCAAGTAAATACCAAGACTAAGATCTCAATCAGAAATTCTAGTTCTAAGGAAGGATTTTGCATTATCATTGATAATCATTTAAGGAATGCCAAACCTTATTAAAATACCCTTGATGCGATTAAAGATGACTAAATCACTTACTTCCTTGATCATGATAGCTTATGTCCATCTAGTGAAGTAATCTATTGCTATTAGTACCAATTTTAGCTAGTACTTGAAGGATAATTGATCATTCCAATGAAATAAAAACCCCATTGTGAAAAAGGTTGATGCACTTGGATTTGATGGGGAAGTACTCCCATTTATATTTTTACCTACAAAGAAAGAACATTCTTTTCATTTTCTGACCCACTTGTGCACATCTACAAATAGGATAGGCCATAAGTATCCTTAATAAAAAAGTGTTTCCTTGAAAGAGAAATTTCCACCAGAGAATCCATTTTGAAATTCCTCCAACACTTGGTTAACCTACGTGGAGTCAATACATCTCAATAACACATTGAGTCCACACCATAAATGTTCCTTTTGAAGAGAACACCATCAATCAGTGCATAAGGAATGGATTTCAACCTCAAATGTATTATGTTTAATTTGTTCAAACTAGGAGGGTATGTTATATAAGAAATAAATGTTCTCATGTCATTCATCTAGCTACATGAACTAAGATCTGCATTATTTTTAGGTTCATGGTGCAAAGGCTCGTCAACTATGAAAAATAAGTTTCGTGATTTTCTTATGCATCCTTAACAAGTTTCTTACAGAGCGGGTTTCATCTAACCCTCTTAGTGTCTTTGATAAGCACATCATATGCCATGATTTTGGTCACCCATATGGATCTTTTATCACAAATTTCTGCTCTCATTATGAAGTCCCTCACAATAAAGTGTGAAACTAAAATCTTGATATGATTAGTCATGAGCATACTTTTGAACTTCTTTAGTATGTGCATGATGGATAAGACCTATTTTTTGTGTTCATGTATTTCAATTCATAATCCATTAATGTTTGATGGAATAAATCCATTGGCTGCTCCATTCCTTATTCATTTTCTTATGTCAAAATAGCCACAAAAATAGTATCAACTCCATATGCATAAAGTACGAAATATTTAGCATAATCCAAATTTATAATTGTTGGGGACCACGAAATATCTTGTTTGATATTATCAAAGATTTTTTTCCTTTTGTTGGCCATTTGAAAGCTATCTTTTTTGAAGATGAGGGTAATATGTATAACCAAACCTACGAACTTAGGGGTAAATCTACAAACAAAATTGATCTTGTCTACGAATGATTCGCAATTCCTTCTTGTTGATTAGAAAATACTGAAAGGATTGCTGAGATTCCTTTAGAATCAATGAAATCCCCATCCTTTGAGATAACATGGCCCAAAAAAATTTCTTACACAAAAAAAAAAGGTGTACTTCTTGGGGTTAAGAGACAACCTAGCTTCACTACATCTCTCAAATACTCTATCTAGATGACTAATGTGATCTATTATCTTCTTTGAGAAGATAGTTATTTCATTCAAGTAAACTAGGATAAAATCCCTTTGAAGGAAATGTCTATTGCTCTTTGGAAGGTAGTGCCTGCATTTAACATACCAAAATGAATTTTCTCATAAGTATATGTTCCCTATTTAGTTGTAAATGTAGTTTTGAATTGATCTTCCTTGACCATGATATGGTTGAAACATGAATAGCCATTGAACATGGAGAACCTTTGTGCGTCACCACAATTTGTAAAAAATTTACATTAAAGGAAAAGGATAATGACCCATAAATGATTCCTTATTCAAATATTTGAAATCAACAAAAGGTATGATTTCACTATTATTCTTTCAATGCAACCTAGAATTTACCAGTATTAACCTAGGGACACTCGCACATCACTAAGCCTAGACTGAGCACTCACACAAAGTACACAAAGGTACCAAGCCCCTCTTTAGGGTTGCTTGTGAAAGATGTTAATGAGATGAAGAGTTAATGTCTTCAGATCCAAAATTAGTATAAGGTTCTACAAAACATATTCTAGATCTAGATAAAAAGAGAAATAGATTTAAGTAATAACGATAATGAATTCAACCATGCAAGAACTAGTTATACTCATGATTAAAAACTTGCTTTAGCTAATACACTCCATTATATTAGACATAGTGAATACACATAAGCTTCTTGCAATACCATAAGCTTATGCGTGCATCATATCTGAAAGCATAACTTCAAAATAATTTATATCCAGTGCTTACATAGTTCCTCCTATACTACACAGATCACTACATATTTATAAGGGTGGGGAATTTCCCTTCACCGCTTGCATAATTCCCAAAATAGGTCACATGCTAAAAATAACTACACACCTTTACAATAATAGACACACATGTAAGTGCGCTAACAATATATCTCTTCTGGTTAACTGGAAGTCAAAAATCTATTATTAGCTCGAACCCATATAAAGTGCTTAGTAGACGCTCTTCCCAAAATAGCTTATGTGTGTCACACAAGTCTTTATCCATCTTGTGTGCTTTGCACGCTATCTCCAAAAATAGCACGTAACCCGAAATTGGCTAAATCTTGAATCTGTCCTTGTATTTTGTGAGTGTGTCCTTCCCTATCCTTCCACACCTTTGAATGCACCATGTTCTCATGTGTAAACCTTCTTGTGTCCCTTCTGCTAAGTATCATACTTCGTTTGCTCAACATTACCCCACACAAAAATTCATTTCCACCCCAACAATGATTACCTCCTGATACTTTTAAAGAATAAAGAATGAGGAATGAAATGAATGGAAAGTAAATAATTTTAGTACCAAGAATGACCTTCACCCAAAAATGTCCTTTGTTTTGAATCAACTCTAGATATTCCTCTTTGATTTCAGCTTCTAAGGCTTGCCAATCACTTAGTGCAGCTTCTACCTTTTCCGAATATTTGATGCAATAAAGTATAACTCTTCTTGTGCAATATCTTCCTTCTCATTCCATAATATGATAATAATGTTGGATATTGTAGTCACCCTTCCTTCTAGAAGATCCATCTTCTGGGCTATAAGTTTCCCAATTTCATCCAACCTATCCTTGTGGGGGTCTTAGGCTGCTGCAAGGGCCTCGTGCTTCTACTTCACTAGCGCCAATCTCTCCATGCATCCCAATGTCTCATCTTTCATTTCCTTTAGGACTTCATTGTCCTCTATTAATTTCCCTATCCTTATTACTGCCTCTGGAGCTGCACATATGTTCAATTCCTGGTCCTCTTTCTTCATCTCCTCGTGCAAGGTTTGAAATAATGCCTCGTATGATGAAATATTCCCTACAATTTGAAGCCCTCTCTCTCTACTTCCTACTTAGGATCTTTTGGCTCTGGCATCCGAATGGTCCATCCTCAAGCACCAAATCAACTAGGGTATGCACATAGTGCATAGCTGAAGGGAACTTTTTGGGTACCTTGGGCTCCAAGTGTAGTCTTTCTTGCAGGACATGATCTCCGATATCCTCTACCATGTCGATGAGAACCCCATTATTATTTTTTTCTAGTTCCTTCTCTCCTTTTAGACGTGTGATCTCTACATCTTTAGCTTTGATCTCTTCTCTTAACACTTTGATAGTGGAAACTTTATCCACATTCCTATGCACCACCTTTGTAGATACCTTCACTAAGGAATTACTCACTTGTTCATTAGTCATAATAGTTGGCTTGATGGTTATGTGCCTGTTTTGTGGTGCCTTCCTCATTCTCCTTGATACATAAGACTCTTCACACACATCAAAATCAGGCTCATCCATGTGAGTTTGCATGGACCATGACAATTGTTTCCTTACGTGCATGGTTACCATGTCAGGGTCCATCAACTCCCATCCATACAAGTCCTTGAGGCCCACTATATTCTAGAATCATGTGTAAAAAATTTACTTATGTCTTCTTCATAGCCCATGACCGGTGCAACATACTCCCCACTTTCCCTCCTTGATCTTGGCCCCTTAGGAACTTGAGTGCCAAGGTTTGGAGTTGGATCCTCTATGTCCGAGTAGTATCTTGTTTTGTTTCTCTTGAATTCTTTACTCCTTCTTCAACCTTCATTTCTTTGTCCTTGGGCTCTTCCACATCCTCTGGTTATATAGGAGATCTAGGTGCACTCTCGTAGAATCCTCTCGCCTCCTCGTTGATTTAATTTTCTCCTTCTCTTCTCAGCTGTCTCCTTCTATGGAGAGATTTGTGGTGATCTTTGTACTGATTTTGGAGTAGCACCTTGAGTTATTATTCATCTAAACACCCTCTTAAAGTGGTGTTCTTCAGGGTCTGCTCCTACTTCCAATTCTTTATCTCCTTCTTCTTGTGCCTGGGGTGGAGTACTTGAGTGCTCAACTTCTACATTGTCTGTGGATTTTCTATGGCCTCTATGCACCAAGCTTCCACTTTGTCTTCAAACTCTTCCTCCTCATCATCTACCTCTATAGGTTCGCTAGGCCTAGGAGCTGGTACATTCTCCACTATATTCTTTCCCTTACGCAACCCTAGGAACATAAACTCATTCTCTACATACTTGTTACCTTCCAACTTAGGTTTAAGCTAAAGGTATATAAGTGTGGCTCCACTTTCTCCAATCACCAAACTCACTAGATTCATGGTTATCATATATGAAATCAGCCTCTTAATATAGGTAGTCTTACCTGGATATACATACGTCTTCCTCAGCGTGTGGTCATACCATACCTTGTCTGCAACAAAATTTAGGTGGCACACATCAGTAAAATGGTGGAATGATTCTTAGAAGTAGTGTGCTATGAATGAATACGACAACTTGCACCAGGGGCTCCAAGTCCCATCCTTCATTACAAATCATGCGATGCAAAAGTGTTGGTATACCATGAATTGGACTTCCTTACCCACCACTGAAGGTAACTCCTTGGGGATGTGCCACTCCTCTTCAAAGGTGTGTGGAGCCGATCATACCACATCTCGCGCCCTTTGCTTGAATGGCCAAATCATTGACCCTTCACAAAAGTACTCAAATATTTCCACCAAGGACTTGTGCTACATGAGATACTCCCTGATTTTTTTCTTTGGCCCATCGGGCGACCCAATCTCCATAAATACAAGGGACATTAGGATAGCACCGAAACTTATTTTCTTACATGTGTGTGCTTCCTTGATGATATTGTCCATAATTTGGTCTAATATGTTGTAAATTACTCCCTGTGACATTCTCGTTGCAATGTGTAGCCATATTTTATTCATCTGTGACCATCTCTCTTGATCATTCAATTTGGTAACTAGATGAACAGCTACCTATACCAATGGGTACTTCTTAAACTTGTTGATATCCATTCCGCTCAAACCCTTAGTATGCCCTAACTCTTTCTATGTCTCTAAGATTGCTTCTTTATATGTCAAGTCACTATCCAGATCCACTCCTGTGCCCTTTAATACTATTATTGTTGAAATCAATGCACCTGTAATTCTTACCCTTTGTCCAGAGAAAATGGAAAAAGTCTTCATATACTCTACTCATCAACCATTGGTACAAAGGTTCATACTTTATAAAATACGGGAGCTCGTACAACTGGTAGAATCCAATTTTCTTTAACAACTTCTCTCCAAAGATCATCATACACTGGCATGTCCTCTACTGTGCACTTGTTTGTCTTCATACTCAACAACGCGTCTAATTCCTTTTTATTATATGATGTGTGGTGGTTGTAATCACTTATCTTACACTTACGGACGTGATAATCCCATTCTTGTCCCAATATCACACCTTCTGGGTATTGCATCTTTGAGAAATTTCTCTTAGGATAAATTTCAACCTCTGCTTCCAATTTCTTCTTTCCCTTGGCTCTTATGGTAGGTGTTTTCTTTTGTGTCATCTATAATTTGAAAATTTATATCCTCTCGTGTGTACAAATACTTTCCTTCTATCTTCTCGTAATGAGTAAGTCCAAACCCTATCTTAAATCTGCATTTCCTAGATGAAATCACATGCCCTATCTCTTTCACAACACTTGGCTTCACTCAAACCCTTCACCAATGGGGACGTAAACTTCTCCTGTGCAAAAATCTTCTCTCCATGTCTGGTTTCACACTCTTTGCACCTCAACATGATTCACTCAACTCGTTTTGCACTTATCTCATTCAAATTTTTGTGATTACAATGGTAAAAATGAACTCGCATCCCATCCTTATATATATTTTCAAAAATTTAGTGCATTTATTACTCCTTCACCTACCAAAAATCCTCTCATTAATTGACCATTTCACAATTTCCATGCGGTACATCTTCACGCCTCAGCTATAACCTTTTAGCACACCTTCCTACCTTCTAGCTATAGAATTATCTTCAACATGCTTCCATGTGCCTGAGTACCTCACCACTGCGCCTTCTCTTGGTAGTCTCCATGGCCACTGCTTACCTCACATTATATTGTTCCTTCGTTTATCTCCATCTATGGTCCTTATTTGGAAGCAATCTTCTGTCTATCAACTCTTCAAACTTGAATAACACCTGTAGCAGTTTATTCCTTTTGTGTACCCATTTTTAATAACCACCCCACACAAATTGTATGTGTAGTTCTCTACGCATAAAAATACTGAAAATGGTAAATAGCTTCTGGCGTGCAAACACACTTATTTCACAAAACACCAACTAAATTGACAAAGCATAGTAACGAAGAAGGAAATACATTAAGGGAATACATAATTTAAATCCTAATCTAAATGGTAACACTACCTTATTACAAACACCAAGAAGACTTATTTATAGTAGGGCTTCATCTACTCCCATTGAAGTAACTGGGTAACCATATTCCATCAAGCGTTTCTAACTAATATGAACCTATTTCAAGTATGTAAGTGATAATTTATGGTCCTAACCAATGTACTTTGAGTTTTCCTAGATGACACAAAAACTTATAATCATAAAGAAATACCATTTGTCCTATCTCAAGCTTTTTGTCCCAGATGTGCCTATCATGCCATGCTTTTTGCCAATATTTTTCTTGCTTTTGACTCCAGCATGCTATTTCTCATCACTCATCCAACATAATCAAATTTTCAATTCATTTTTCTAATTCTTTCTCATCAGCTAGACCTCCATCATGAGCAATATGTAAAGAAGATAACATGAATTCCATAGGAATAATTGATTTTGCGCGCCAAATACCAATTGAAAGGGTATGGCCTTGTTTAACGCTTGTATGTTTTCCTATACATCCAAAGCATTGCAAAAAAATTATCATCCCAATCCTTCCTTATAACATCACAATTTTTTATCAATGTCTAGCTCAAAATCTTATTGAAAGCCTTAACATCCCCATTTTCCGAGGATGATATGGTGTAGTCTTATGGTGCACAACCATGAACTCATCTAATAGAATTTTGATTTTCTCATTAAAAATGTGTTCCCTATCACTTGTCAAAATCAACAGGAATCCATACCTTGTAATAATATTTTCGCATAGAAACCTAGTTGTAGTTCTTGTACAATCCTTTGTAGGTGCTGCTTCTACCCACCTTGTCAGATAATCTGTGTAAGTGATGATATAGCATGATCTAGTCCTACACGTAGTTGGTGAAATAAGACCCAAAAAATCTATAGCCCATTTCTCAAATGGTTCTACACTAGGAATAGGTCTTAAAGGCATTTCATCTCTTTTTATTAGTTTTCCAAGGCACTGACAATGATCACAAGCCTTGCAATATGCCTTACAATCTTTATATAGGGTCTCCCACCATAATCCAATGAGTAGAATCTTGTGCGCAATGGATTCACCTGCAAAGTGCCCACCTGCAATACCACCATGAGCCTCCCCATGATATATATGTGCTCATGTTCTAGTACACATCGGCACAATACTTCATCTTGGCCTAACTTGTACAGGTCACCACTAATCAACATAAACAAGTGTTGTGCGAATGGAAAGTTGTTTCTTCTCTAAGGATTTCATTCCTTTTGGCATCATACTGGTACATAGAAAGACAAAAATGTCCTCTAATTCTGATGGCGCACATTGTAATTTGTATAATTATACATCAGGCATGGTATCTTCAATTTCCTACGCCTCTTCTCTTGACTGTATTCTAGATAAATGGTCCGGTCTAGACTTACTCTTCCCTGGTTTTACTATAACTGTGAAATCAAATTCTTGGAATATGAGTACCCACCAGCATATGCACCCCTTTAAAAAAGGATTTGTTAGGAAATAATTTAATTCCATGTGATTGGTATACAATATAAATGGTGTTCTTTATAGGTAATGTCTAAATTTATGTAGCACATAAATCATTGACAAAGCTTTGTGCTTTGTAGTTGTATAATTTTTCTTTGAAAGATTCAACTTTATACTAGAAAAATAGATAGGATGATCTATAATACCTTCTCCAAGATGATCCAAAATCACACAAATGGTCATGCCAGAGGTGTACACAGGTACATGAAACAGTTGGTCTCATGAGGGAAAGCACAAAATACGAATTGTAGTAAGTTTATCCTTTAATGTCTCGAATGCGCATTGTTGTGGTTATCCCTAGTAGAACATCCCTTTTCCTTTTAGTAACTCTTCCAAGGGCATGACAACCTTAGCATACCATTTTATAAATTTTCTATAATACCCAGTGTGACCTAAGAATCTGCGCACCTCACTTTGACTGGTACTCTCTTCTAGGCTGATAATGACTACAACCTTAGGTGGATCAACCAAAAAACCTTCCTTGCAGATGACGTGCCCTAAAAATGTGCCAAATGGTGTAGCAAATATACATTTCTTAATGTTCAAAGAGATGCTTAACTGGCGACACCTTTCAAACATTAAGTGTAAATTGTCACAATGATCCTTAACGAGTCCATACACCATCCAGTCATCTAAATAAACATGAGAAGTTGTGAATAATTTTTTTGAATGCTTGGACAACTATGCACGAAAATACAACATGCATGTTTTTCAGACCAAAACGCATCACAATATAGGAATAAATTCCCCATTCAGTAGTAAAATTAGTCTAAGTAGTCATTTCCTAATCCTCTTATGTAATCCTAAGCTGATGATACCCAGAGAATCCATTTGTAAAGGAATAGATCTCGCACCCTGCAACACCTTCTAATATTTCCTTGGTGAATGGCGTAGGAAAGGGATCAGTCACACATGCAACATTCAGCTCCCTATAGTCCACATAGATCCTAATTTAACCATATTTATTTATATTGATCACCATTGGGCTAACCCATTCGACTTGTCCAGGGGCTTGATGATTCCAGACTTCAACATTTTTTCAATTTTTTCTTTGACATTTTCACGCAAGTTGGAGTTCATCCTATAGGGTCACTTCCTGACTAGGCACACACCTTCCTTAAGCTTTATCTTCATTTATCCTAATGATTTGTGCATGCGTTTTAGTTCATGGCATCCCTTAGGAAATAAGTCTTGATAATCTCGTAGCAACTCAATGATTTTTTCCACTTCATAATCAAACCAATAATCCTCAATTATGGCCTCCTTAGGCTCAACATATGATCCAATTGTCACTTTATTTTTTTCATAAGGTCTTGATAGGTGCACGTGGTCTTATCTCGCACTATCCAACACCTCACGCCCACCGTTGAATGTTCTATATCCAAATTTTCTAATTCTTCATCATCCACTAAGTAGATCATATTTCCTTTTTATTACTCAAAGCAAGCATGCTTAAGTAGTGTGGCATCAATCTCTATTTCTTCAAAAAAATCGCTCTCGAATCGTTTCCATCAAATAACTCCTGAATGAGTTCCTCCGCCTCGCACTATCTCCTATATTTAAGAACTTTATAATCATTAATGCCTCTTCTACTGGAGTTTTAGTAAAGATGTATTCAAAAGTCTAGATTAGTCCTACAATCAAATCCTACCAATTTCTAGTCTCTTTATGGAGTTCCACATATACATACCAAACACACGCGTAACCTTGTAAAGTGGAATAAAATTTGTGCACCCAAAGTGAAGGTGGTAAAGCTTCCTACCCCTTTGTCCAAAGTCTCTCACACTACTAAACGTGGTGTTGAATAGGTTGATTACCATGATAAGTGTAGATTTGAGTAGGTGCATTGCTCCTAGAAAACTAAGTAGAAAGAGCAATCCTGATTTCATTCCATCCTACAATATTATCCTTGTGAACCACCCACTAGTGCGTTGTTGTCCTATGTAGGGTATATGCTAGCATATTCCATCTCTCCAACTGGTTTATCTATTGTTCCTCCATGGCGTGAAGAAATATTGTAGGATCCCATTCTCTAGTGTATCGAGGTACTAGATGTTACTTATTCTCCGGATACAACGAGGTCTCGTTATCTATGCAAATGTGATTTTTACTTCATGCCATACCAGCTCATAAGTACTATGAGCCCAATTATAATAAGAAACACTTGTAGTATCACTGATAGACTATGCATCTTCCCACTGAAGGATTCCTTATTTAGATGGCTCGAGCACTTCTGGGTCCCGGATGACGCGTACATAAATCCTATTCAGATATTCCTCACTCAAAGGCTCAACATAGTGTGCAGATTTTCCATATGTTAAAGGGATAATAAATCTTTCCTCCTTGTTTTCAAAACATATATAACCCTTGTTGAACCAAAGATCAACATTATTTTCATAGCACCAATTGAGCCCAAGTAGAGATGAGAATCTATGTTCCTTTGCAAGTGCTAAAACCTCAAAATCCCCAGTGAACTTGGCTCCCTGTATAGTAATGGATGCATCTTTTAACACTCCAATAGGGGTGGCCTTGGTTTGATTTTCCATAAATAACACATTAGAAGATGGCTGTAATGGGGGTCTCCCCATCTTTACCCATGCATCTAAAGTAAGAACATTGACTTCCGCTCTGTATCAATCAATATATTACTTTAAAGCCATCCATCCACAACAACATTGAGTGATTTCCTTATCATTGTCTAAGTTATGGGGAGGGAGATTTACATACAGGATCTACCTTCCAGTCTCAATACTTGTGTCCAAAGTGTTTCCCTTTATCTAATTACCTAACAATGGAATGATATTCCCTTGAAGCAACATTTTGCACACTTCCTTCAAGTCAACTATATCAGTTTGGATTGTCTATCTTTGCTTTCTTTTTTTCCATATTCCATGATTTCTCCTTTAAATATTGTATTTCACCACGAAGATTTTTGAGTACCTCCATGGTTTCTGATACACTTCTTTCGATGGATAGGATATAGGTACCATGTATGTAGAACCTCCTCTTTAGTGATGGTAGCCTTCTCTTGTAACACTTCTTTGGCATGAGCCTTCGGTCAAGTAGTTATCTTTACGGGAAATACCTTGGATTCTGGTTTCAACTTGGGCATCCACCGATTTTCCATAGTGCGTTGTATTCCAACAATCCTTGTGAATTTTTTTCTTGTTTATTCTACTTATTAAGATGCTCATATAATTTGGGCATTTTTCATAGCTATGATTTTTTCCATGAAGGAATAAGTAATATTTTAAGGACATTCACACTTTTAGTGGTCAAGAGATCCGCATGTATAACATGTTCCTCAAGGAAACTCACCTCATCCACCACCATGACCTCCTCCTCCAAATCCACCATGATATCCTCGACCTCTACCACGACCCCCTTTAAATTTCCCTTCATTTCGATCATAGCACACTTGATTATGATCCCGATCCTGATGCTCATTGTTACCTTTAGAATTATCTGAGACTCCTATCTATCACACACCAATATCTATAGCACCTTGGATCTAACCAATCAATCTACAATCCTCTGTATCGTGAGTCATGGACCTAAAATTTTTTGCAGTAGTAAGATAGGTTCTTCCTTATTACATGTTGCAATAATGGGCAGTGGCTAGCATCATGGGTCAAATGACATATCTCATCGTCCAGTAATAATTAACACACTGATCTGTGGGGAAAACTATCCTTGGTGTGACCTTATACTTCACAATATGTACACCAAATCCTTGTGTGCATCTCATGTGCTGAATTTACCGATAGTTTCTCCAACTACTTTTCCATAGCTACAATTTATGCTTCCAAGAATGGAGTGACTCTAGTGTCTATCCTTCCGATTGTCTCATCACATAAATTTTCTTCAAGTGCTTCACGTAGATCAATGTATGTCTTATGTGATAGTGCCATTCTAAAAGGTGTAATTAGACCTCCAACAAACCATTGTGCACACAGGTTTGCGTGAGTATCATAAGAAAGCTTAGATAAAAGTGTTTTGAAATGGGCATCACACTCCCTCACATTCTCTTAGTAGTACCTTACTTAATATCCTTGACCGCACTTTTAGTCTTATTATCAAACTTAGTGATATGAAAATCCTTAAGGAAAACATATTTTAATGCTGCATAGTCTACGCAAGTCGATCGGGGGTAAAACTTTATGTACCAATTGTGTACGCATCCTTATAACATAGTTGCAAATTGATTTTCCCCGTGCTCGAAGTCGTGATTCCCTTTGTGCACCACAATATTTCACACATGTGCACATGTTTAGTAGCATATTCAATACCCCTATATTCTAGAATATGAAGAGAAATCTCCATATAAATATTCTCGGGGTTGGTGTAGACCTTTCCCACCGATCAGAACCTCTTGTGTTTCCTCTACCTCTAGAACCACCATATCCACCAAAACTAGAACCTCCTATACCTCCTAATCCTACACTTATAGCTAGAGATAAACCAAAATATGTACTTCCCTATGTCCTAACAGTAGTAATGAACTCGAACCCCCTTACGATCCATGAAGTGTTACCACTCCCAAAAATGAGTCTAAAATTCTACGCGCTCAAATTCTATGTGGATGATGCACCTAAAAAGGTACCCTCAAAAATAATGAAGACATCTGTCTGCCATCGATGTACTTGTTATGTGACTTACTCTTGCTCTCCCACTACCTAAATTAGCTTCTGACTATTTTTCATACTAGATACTAGAAAACCAAGTGCAAAGGCTAGGTTCTAGGTAGATTTAGATGCGTGTCTCATGGGCCCAAGCCATCTCTCGATGATGTTCTTCCACATGAGGCTAAGGGGGGTTCCCTGTTATGCTTTCCCAAATGGGGGGTTACTGATGCTCTGGCTCTACACCTTCTACGTGAGCTCTAAATCCTTTATGGGCCATCTCTCTCCTCAACACCATTCACTATGTAACATCCCACTACTTCTCTATCTCCCTCTCATGTGCCTCATTATATTTTATCCACCCTTCTTCTCTCTTGCTTTCTACCACTAGGCCTACCATATTTCACCACACCTACTCCTTCCCTGTGTGTGGTGGGGTTTAGTTAGCTATCGGTTTTATTTCCAAGTTCAGGGTTACCATCAAGATTTTGATCACCAGTGGAATGCCTTTCAAGTAAGTTCCCTTGGGATATCGTAAAAAACTGAATTCTTCCACCTCTGTGAAAGAATAAGTGGAAATTGAGTACTCCATAATATAGCTATTTAGAACACCAAAAATAAGTATCCACAGTGTGTGTCCAAATCAGATCAGCATCATAGAGGGCTTGAAATTATTCCTACATCCAAATAAGTGCACGATACCTTGAATCCCTTTTAGATGCATACACAACTAGCCACTCGTATAGTTGTACCAAAAAAATAGTGATGAATATCTCATACAAACTATCATACTGATTCTGTTTCACCCATGCACGTGCATTAAAATCAGATCTAGTGTCGAAGCTCCATACATATTCTTATTCTAGATCTTGTATCCACTCCTCAACACTTACGAGAGTCAAGCTGGTATGTCTTCATTGCGAACCATCCCGAAAACAACTTAAAATGAGGTCCCACATATAGAATCAATGATGTAACCTAGAATTTACTAGTAATAGCTGTGCACACCTTTGGCACATCACTCAACCTAGATCGAGCATTCACCCAAAGCGCAAAGGTATCGGGGGCCCTCTTTAGGGTTTCTTGTGTAGGATGTTAGTGAGATGATGAGTTTATGTATTTAGATCCAAAATTAGTATAACGTTCTACATAACATATTCCAGATATAGATCTAAATAGTAAAAGATTTAAGTAATAACCATAATGAATTCAACCATGGAAGAACTATTTATACTCATGATTAAAACCTTGATTCATCCAATACACTCCATTATATTAAACATAGTGAATACATAGAAGCTTCTTACAATACCATAAGCGCATGTGGGCATCGAGATCCGGCAACATAACTTCACAATAACTTATATCCAGTCCTTACATAATTCCTCCTATACTACATAGATCACTACATATTTATAAGCGTGGGGAATTTCCCTTCACTATTTACATAATTCCAAAAATAGGTCGCATGCTGAAAATAGCTACGCACCTTTACAATAATAGACACACATGCAATTGCACTTACAATAGATCTCTTCTCGGTTAAATGGCGAGTATCAACTTTATTATTATCTCGAATCCATGCAAAGCACTTAGTAGACACTCTTCCCAAAATATCCTATGCATGTCATGCAAGTCTTTATCCAGTTTGTGTGCTTTGCACGCTATCTCCAAAAATAGCCCGTACTCGTGAAAATGGCTAATTCTGAATCTATCCTTGTCTTTCACACACATGTCCTTCCCTATCCTTCGTGCCTTTGAACATGCCCTGTTCTCATGCATGAACCTTCTATGTGCCTTCTTCTAAGTATCATACTTTGTATTCTCAACATCTTTCTTATAGGAACAAGATTGGCCACCTAAGTAGAGTACTTGATACGAAATATAATATTTTCCTCAATGAGTTTGGATAATCTGTTTCCTCATAAGTGGCTATATCTTAGGATTAAAATGCCTTTGCATTTGTCTAATAGGATTGGTGTTTGGATCAAGATGAATGGAGTGTTGAGAAATACAAGTATTAAATCCAATAAGGTATTCATACTCCTATGAAAATATGTCATTATACTTATAACACAATGAGATGAAGGCCTATTTGTATTCTTATGCATAAACATTTCCAAGAAGCAAACCTTTTCCATGCACACCATTGACTATCTTGAAGTCTTCTTGAGTATCACCCTTGAACTTATCATTAGGACTAAAAATATGCTCTAACGTGATCAATCCTTTTTAACCTATTTATCTTTAGATGTATCACTTAATCATCATAGAAATTATGCAAATTAGATTGCATTTTTGAAGAAAACGCATAACGTCATTCTAGATTAACTGTATAATCTATGCATTAATGTTAAACACCTTCAAGACGGTTTCATTACCTATAATGGATGGCCTAACCACCACCTTGATATTATGTGCATTTCCTTAGACAAAATCCTTAGCAGGTGAGAGCTCGCGAACCAATGGTCATGTCATCATCGATCTACTAATTTTTTTCAATTTCCTTGGTACCACCTATAGACCGAGAGCATCAAATTTCTCCAAGAGGTCCCAAATTCTATGTTTATAATCTTTTAAAATCTTTTTATTTGATGCACCACTGGTTCCTAACTTTCTAGATGACTAACTATGTGTCCCCAAATATCTATAATGCATTGATTTGTCTCTTCTCACCAATGAAAATACCATGCACCAATGCCTCATACTCTGCCACATTGTTGGAGCATGTAAATTGTAGCACGTGGGAAAAGAAAAACTTATCATGTTACGCCCTTAATCATATATCTTATATTGGATGTATATAGTTGACTTATGGCTATAATAATTTCTTATCATTATGTATCTCTTTCATATATGTTATATTTTCATTAGTGGGTCGGCCTTGGTGTTGGCCATAGCATAGGAATAGTATATATAGGGGTTAGTAGGTAGTAGTTCATCACCATATTTAGCATTTGAGTCTTATTGTGCGGTTTGGAGGGTGCCCCCTCGAAGTGGCTAAGATATTATTTTCTTGCAAATTGAGATAACTTATCTAAAATATTGTGTTCATTTGTGTTATATACTCACGATAATCAGATTTATACAAGTAATTACATTACAAGTGGTATCGAGCTTGAACTCGGCTAGACTTGCATCAAACCCTAATTGTGAAGGTTCCTCTATATCTCAAAATTTTTAGCTAATTTTCTTAAATTTTTTCTTTGGTGTGGTGAAATAAGTCAAGTAAGCTTACCTCCAAATTTTAAGAATTTTTACTTGATTTGCAAACTTTATAGTGGTTTTATGTTTTTTCACAATTCGGCTACCTAGGGTGCAATTTGTGGAATTTTTTTAAAGTTATTTACATTTACAGAAATAAGATTAAAAATTAGTTTGATTTTGTTCTTTGAGTTTTATAAAATTTGGCTAAATTCCTATTGAAATACCAAACCCTAAATTTCAACCTTGATCTTTAAATCTTACCATTTTGGGGCATCATGGTGGGCCTCGACAAGAAGAAAAATAATCCCATCACTCCGGGTAAAACACCGATAAGGATGAGATAATAGTTGAGGAGTTAGAGTCAAAAGGGGTATCTACAGAGCCCTCAAGGTTAGGGTTTACTTCAACTAACCATAAGGTCAACTATCTTGAGTTAGAGTTACGAAACCTCGAGGGTAGAGTGGCCAACAAAGAAGATGTAGAAAATATTGGACAAAGATTGGAGCATTTCATTCACCAATTTAGTTACAATATCATGGCTCATCATATAATTCCTAATCAACATCAACTCAATCATACTCATATTAACCAGTGGTGGATCTTTAGGTCAAAGTAATATACAAACTAGCAAGGTGGATCTCGAAAACATGACCAATCTAAATAGAAACACTCTGTGAAGCCCATAACATGATTCCAAAAGTGGAAATGCATAAGTTTGATGGAAATTATCCACTCAATTGGATTAACTAGATGGAGAATTTATTTGATCTTCATCAGATTCCATCGGGACAAAAGGTTACCATGGCATCGTTGTATCTTGAACCTAACCAATTCATTTGGTATCGATGGTTATGTGCTCAAAGGAAAAAGAGTGGCCTCAATGTTACATGGACAGCATTCACCAAAGAGTTGTAATTGCACTATAGTTCTAGTGTGTTAGAGAATTATTTCAGTCAATTAGCAAATCTCAGACAAATAGGAATAGTCAAAGATTACATCCATCAATTCCAAAACCTTTCCTTACGGGTGGAAAATATTCTTGAAGATAATTTGAATGACTTATTTCTTGGGGGTCTTAAAGAACAAATTGAGACTGATGTTTGTATGTTTAATCCTCATAAGGTTTTAGACTCTATGATCATGGCACGTAGGGCAGAGGAAAAATTTCTTTCCATTAGGAAAAAAACTATCAAGAATATAAGAGATCGTAGCACCCTTCCACCGTCATTCCCTTGGCAGAAGACTAATACCTCAACAAATTGAAGAAAAGAGAGCCTAAGGGTTATGTTTTAATTGGGACAAAAATTTGGACCAGAACATAAGTGTGCTAAAAATAAGTTGTTCTACATTAAGGGACCCTCTTTGAATAAGAAGAAAATGAAGAAGATGAAGAGGTAGAGCCAGAGGAGGAATTAGGAGATCCCCAGCCAACAATATCATGCCATGTAATTTCTGGTATTAGCACTCCCAAAACTCTCAAAGTAGTTGGATTCTTTAAAAAATAGAGGGTAATAGTGTTGATTGATTCAGGAAGTACTCACAATTTCATCAATCATAAGTTGGCGGTACACTTGAACCGATTTATTTATCTAGCTCCGAATGTCAAGTCATGATCGATGATGGGAAAAGCTGTTAGTTGTTCAGGAAAATGCCATAACATTAATCTTACCATGGGAGATTACTTGCTAACTAGCAATATGTATGCCATTGCCATGGGAGGATCAAACATTGTGTTAGGATTTCGGTGGCTTACAACCTTGGGAACCATTGAAATGAATTTCCAAGTGTTGTTCATGTAATTTCAGTCGAGAAGGGAGGACTTTTAAACTAAAAGGACTGAGAGCAAAGTCCCCAGATGGTAAGTTCTCATCGGATGCAAAAATTTCTTAGAAAGGGCATGAAGGGTTTGTGACACAACTATTTTCATTAGAATCACATCATTCGATAGATGTATACCCATGAATATGTAAGTAGTTATATATGAGCACTCAGTAGTGTTTGGAGAAATGCCCAAGGGCCTCGCCTCCGAAAAGAGACCATGACCATACCATCCAACTAGTACCAGGGATTCAACCACCCAACATTAGACCTTATAGGTACCCCTATATGCAAAAGAGTGAGATTGAGAAGATAGTGTAAGAGATGTTAGAAGAAGGACTTATTCGTCATAGATGCTAGGTGCTCGATACCAATTGATTCAAAATTTTCATATAATAAATCAATAAATTGCAGAATATAACACAACACAAGAGATATAGGTGGAAAATATTCCCAAATAATAAATATATGTAGAATAATACCCTTAAGGTAGGGAAACTCCATACAATTCTCCTTAAGGAAGGAGTAACTCCACAATCTCCCAAGATGGGAATCCACTTCGAGGGGATACCTCCAAGATACCTCTACCAAGTAGAAGACTCAACTCATACATACATAACCTCATAATGATACTCACATCCTTTAAATAGGATGGGTAACACCTAATCCCAATGTAGGCTGACCCATTACCCAATATAATTAATTCCTATGTGAGCCAATATAACTAAGGAGATGTGTGCCACATGTTGGCATATCCATCAACCCATATACATTATAATATTATATCCCATGTGAACCCATACATATAACTAAGGGGATGTGTGCCACATGTCAAGCATCTCCATCAACCCATATATATTATATTATCATATCCCAAGGTACATATCATTATATGGTTTTAGCAACACCATACTTGTGTCAAAGCATCTCCATCAACCCATATACATTATTTATATCTCATGTGAACCCATACATATAACTAAGGGGATGTGTGCCACATGTTGGCATCTCCATCAAACCATATATATTATATTACCATATCCCAAAGTACATAGTATTGCTTCCCTCTTTGATGGTTTCATCGTCAAAACATAAGAAGAAGCCATATAATGAGTGTGCTTTAAATTATTGCATATTTGTTGCCATGCTCAATCATCCAACCACCCATATGAAATTCTAGTGGGTGATGTTACTCCAAACCTGATTCTATGTTCCATTGTGCTCATCTGATTCCATCCTACTCCATTTTCTCCTCCTTGACATCCATGCATATCCGTAATGATTATTCCTGTGATTCCATGTCATACAATTGTTGTTCCATTGATTCCATGTATAGCCAAAATTATTACTCCTCCAATTCCTTATATATCTATATAGATTGCGGACCTCATGTGTCCTAGTATATCTCCATGATTTTTTCCTCTCATAATGATGTGGGTGTCTATATGGTTCAACCTTAATATGCTCAACCTTATCAATCTTTTCCTCTTTTTCCTCTTCCAACTTGTTTGTTATTTCTTTTTTCTCTTGAGTAGAGAAATTATTTTTGAATTTTTCATCATGTTCTTCATCCTCTCCTTCTGATTCATCCTTATTCCCTTCTTCACCATCTTCAAATTCATCTTTGTGATCTAATTGTATATTACTTTTTCCTTGCTTAAGTGTGATATCTTTGATGTAATTTTCTTTCGCTTATACCATATTTTCATGAATTTATTTTGCACATTAATATTAACTATTCCCAAGCTCTCTAGCCAAGGATATCCAAGAACAATATCCATACCATACATATCTAAAGCATAAAAATTGAATGTAAAACATATTTATCAATAATGAGCTTTAAATATTCAAAAACTTGAATATGCTTACCATCCACTTGAGCTTCCTTAATATGTTTTTCTTGTACATGAATATATTTTGAGCTACATCCATAATGATGAAGTTAGATTTGATGCTAGGGTTTATGGAAACAATTACCTTTTTCCTTTGAATACACCCTTCAAACTGAAATATTGAAGCTTCCTTCTTTGGATATGCACTATCCTGTGTAACAGCTTCATCATCAACATTATCTTCTTCTTCTTCTTCTTCTTCTTATTTTTATTATTCTTCTTCTTCTATTTCCCATCTGTCCATGAAAACTTGTTCCAATTCTTCCAAATACCAATTAGACTTCTTCTTTTCTAACTCAGAAAACCAAATTTGTGTAGGGCCACTAATCCACAACTTGAATAACTAAATATCGATGGTTTAGATAATTTATACCTAAATTTGTTCCACCATTCTCTAGTATCAATTCTGCCATCTCCAAAAAAAGTTACCATCCCCATGATCCACAAAACTAGGGTTTTAGGAATAGACCCTTTGGATCAAACCTTATTCTAACCCTTTCAGCTAAATTTCAGCCAAAAATCAGAAATCACATAACACAAACCCCAATTTTATTTTTGAGAGGTTTCCGAAAAATGTAAGAAATTCAAGAAAATTCCTCAAATTGTGGCTTGTGGAGCAAAATAGTGAAAAACAATAAAAATAAAATAAATATGACAAAATAGATCCAAAAATTCTGAAATTTTAGTGGTATCACCTTTGAATATATTACCATCAACCCAAAAAAAATTATTTCCTAATTCGTCATTATTCAGAAGATATAGATGAAACCATATAATTATGGTTTCAATCCTAAAACGAACACAAATTTTCCAAAATAACTCCAAAAATATTAAATTTGGAGGAAGATCACTTAAACCGCGCATCCACTCCCCAAAATATATATATGAAAAATTCCAAGTCAATATCTAGATATAGATGAATCACGAGACATTAGGGTTTCATCCCACAAATTACCCAGATCACTACTCGACACCACTTCATATGAACCTTGCATATAATAAATCAATAAATTGTAGAAGATTATAAAACACAAGAGATATGGGGGCCAAGATTCCCAAATATGTAGAATAATACCCTTAAGGTAGGGCAACACCATACAATCCTCCTTAAGGAAGGAGTAACTCCATAATCTCCCAAGATGGAATAATGCTCCTCCAAAAGTAAGTAGGGAGTAACTCCACCATACAATGCTCCTTAGTTATATGAACCTTGCATATAATAAATATATAAATTGTAGAAGATAATAAAATACAAGAGATATGGGGGGCCAAGATGCCCAAATAATCAATATATGCAGAATAATACCCTTAAGGTAGGGAAACACCATACAATGCTCCTTAAGGAAGGAGTAACTCCACAGTCTCCCAAGATGGGAATCCACTTTGAGGGGGAAACCTCCAATAAACCTCTACCAAGTACATAAGAATAGACTCATGCATCCATGACCTACACATAATGATACTCACATCCTTTAAATAGGATGGGTAATACCTAATCCCAATGTAGGTGACCCATTACCCAATATAATTAATCCCTATGTGAGCCCATATAATTAACTAAGGGGATGAGTGCCACATGTTAGCCTCTCTATCAACCCATATAAATTATAATATTATATCCCATGTGAACCCATACATATAACTAAGGGGATGTGTGTCATAATTCGGCATCTCCATCAACCCATATATATTATATTATCATATCCCAAGGTACATGGCATTGCCTCTCTCTTTGACATGTTTCATCCCCAAAACATAAGAAGAAGCCATATAATGAGTGCGCTTTAAATTATTGCACACTTTTCACCATGCTCGATCATCCAACCACCCATATGAAATCCTAGTGGGTGATGCTGCTCCAAAACTGATTCCATATTCCATTGTGCTCATCTGGTTCCATACTGGTCCATATGTGTTCCTTCTCGGCATCCATGCATATCCATAATTATTATTCTTGTGATTCCATGTCATATAATTATTGTTCCATTGATTCCATGTATAGGCAAAATTAATCCTATGATTCCCTATATATCAATATGGATTTTTATCCTCATGCATCCTAACATTTCTCCATGATTTTTTCCTCTCATGATGGTGTGGGTGTCAATATGGTGCTATCTTCGTATAGACAACCTTATCAACCTTTTCCTCAACATTCTTGTCCTCTTCCACCTTGTTTGTTACTTCTTTTTTCTCTTGAGTAGAGAAATTATTTGTGACTTTATGTTCTTCATTCTCTCCTTCGATTCATCCTTATTCCCTTCATCACCATCTTCAAATTCATCTTCATGATTTAATTTTACATTAATTTTTTTCTTTTCTAAGTGTGATATCTTGTAATTTAATTTTCTTTCTCTTGTACCATAATTTCATAAATTTATTTTGTACATTAAGATTAATTGTTCCCAAGCTCTCTAACCAAGGATATCTAAGAACAACATCCATACCATCCATATCTAAAGCATACAAATCTAAATGTAAAACATATTTATCCATAGAGAGATTTAAATATTCAAAAACTTGAATATGCTTACCATCCACTTGAGCTTCCTTAATATGTTTTGCTTGTACATGTAGATTTTGAGATACATCCATATTGATGAAGTTATATTTTCTGCTAGGGTTTATGGAAACAATTACCTTTTCCTTTGAATACACGCTTCAAACTAAAATATTGAAGCTTCCTTCTTTGGAGATGCACTATCCTATGTAACAAATTCATCATCAACATTATTTTCTTCCTCTTCTTCTGCTTCTTCTTTTTCTTCTTCTTCTTTTTTTTTCCCATCTCGTCCATGAAAACTTGTTCCAATTCGCCCAAAGACCTATTAGACTTCTCCTTTTCTAACTCGAAAACCAAATCTATACAGGGCCACTAATAAACAACATGAATAACGAAATATCTAATGGTTTAGATAATTTATGCCTAAATTTGTTCCACCATTCTCTACCATTAATCCCGCCATCTCCAAAAAAAGTTACCATCCCCATGATTCACAAAACTAGGGTTTTAGGAATAGACCCTTTTGATCAAAACTTATTCTAACCCTTTCGGCTAAAGTTCGGCCAAAATAAGAAATCACAGAATACAAACCCATATTTAATTTTTGAGATATTTCCTAAAATTGCAGCCTGTGGAGAAAAATATTGAAAAATAATAAAACCGCAATAACTCCGACAAAATAGATCCAACAATTCTGAAATTTCGGTGGTGTTATCCATATACATTATAAAATTATATCCCATGTGAACTCATACATATAACTAAGGGGATGTGTGCCACATGTCGGAATCTCCATCAACCCATATATATATTATATTACCATATCCCAAGGTACATAGTATTGCCTCCCTCTTTGACATGTTTCATCCTCGAAACATAAGAAGAAGCCATATAATGAGTGTGCTTTAAATTATTGCATACTTGTTGCCATACTCAATCATCCAACCACCCATATGAAATCCTAGTGGGTGATGTTACTCCAAACCTGATTCCATGTTCCATTTTGCTCATCGGATTCCATCCTGGTCCATATGTGTTCCTTCTCGGCATCCATGCATATCCATAATTATTATTCATGTGATTCCATGTCATATAATTATTGTTCCATTGATTCCATGTATAGCAAAAAGTATTCATGTGATTTCCTATATATCCATAGGGATTTCTATCCTCATGTGTCCTAACATGTCTCCATATTTTTTCTTCTCATGATGGTGTGGGTGTCAATATGGTGCCACATTCGTATATCTTGAACCTTATTAGCCTTTTCCTCAACTTTCTTGTCCTCTTCCACCTTGTTTGTTACTTATTTTTTCTCTTGAGTAGAGAAATTATTTGTGACTTTATGTTCTTCACCATAATATTAATATTAATTGTTCCCAATGTCTCTAACCAAGGATATATGAGAACAATATCCATACCATCCATACATAAAGCATAAAAATATGAATGTAAAACATATTTATCCATAGAAAGCTTTAAATCTTCAAAAAATACAGTTTTCTTACCATCCACCTAAGCTTCCTTAATATTTTTTCCTTGTACATGTATATTTTGAGCTACATCCATATTGATGAAGTTATATTTTTTGCTCGGGTTTATGGAAACAATTACCCTTTTCCTTTGAATACACCCTTCAAACTGAAATATTGAAGCTTCCTTCTTTGGAGATGCACTATCATGTGTAACAACTTCATCATCAACATTTTATTATTATTCTTCTTCTTCTTCTTCTTCCGTTGATTCTCGCTGCTTCTTCTTCTTTTATTCTTCTTTTGTTTCCAATCTGTCCATGAAAACTTGTTCATTCGTCCAAAGACCAATTAGACTTCTCCTTTTTTAACTCAGAAAACCAAATCTATGCAGGGCCACTTCCACAACTTGAATAACCATATATATGATGGTTTAGAGAAATTATCACTAAATTTGTTCCATCATTCTCTAGCATCAATCCTACCATCTCCAAAAAAAGATACCATCCCCATGATCCACAAAACTAGGGTTTTAGGAATAGACCCTTTTGATCAAACTATGTTCTAACCCTTTCAGATAAAGTTCAGTCAAAAATCAGAAATCACATAACACAAACCCCAATTTAAGTTTTGAGAGGTTTCCAAAAATTTAAGAAATTCAGGAAAATTCCTCAAATTTTGGCTTGTGGAGAAAAAAATAGTGAAAAAAAAAAATTGAAATAACTCGATAAAATAGATCCAAAATTCTAAAAATTCAGTGGTATCACCTTTGAATATATTACCATCAACTTAAAAAAATTATTTCCTAATTCATCATTATTCATAAGATATAGAAGAAACCGTAGAATTAGGGTTTCAACCCTAAAACGGACACATCTTTTGCAAAACAGTCCAAAAATATAAAATTTGGAGGGAAGATCACTTGAACTATGTATCCACTCCCCACAAAAATATATGAAAAATTCCAAGTTAATCTCCAGATATAGACGAATCACCAACATTAGGGTTTTATCCCAAAAATTGCCCAGATCACTGCTCTGATACCACTTGATATGAACATTGCATATAATAAATCAATAAATTGCAGAAAATAATAAAACACAAGAGATATGGGGGTCCAAGATTCCCAAATAATAAATATATGCAGAATAATACACTTAAGGTAGGGCAAAAAATACAATGCTCCTTAAGGAAGGAATAACTCCACAGGTCTCCCAAGATGGGAATCCACTTCGAGGGGGACACCTCCAATAAACCTCTACCAAGTATAAGAATCAACTCATGCATCCATGACCTGCTCATAATGATACTCACATGCTGTAAATAGGATGGGTAACACCTAATCCCAATGTAGGCCGACCCATTACCCAATATAATTAATCCCTATGTGAGCCCATATAACTAACTAAGGGGATGTGTGCCACATGTCGGCATATCCCTCAACCCATATACATTATAATATTATATCCCATGTGAACCCATACATATAACTAAGGGGATGTGTGCCACATGTCGGCATCTCCATCAACCCATATATTATGTTATCATATCCCAAGGTACATAGCATTGCCTCCCTCTTTGACATGTTTCATCCCCGAAACATAAGAAGAAGCCATATAATGAGTGTGCTTTAAATTATTGCACACTTGTCACCATGCTCGATCATCCAACCACCCATATGAAATCCTAGTGAGTGATATTGCTCCAAAACTGATTCCATATTCCATTTTTCTCATCTGGTTCCATACTGGTCCATATGTGTTCCTTCTCGGCATCCATGCATATCCATAATTATTATTCCTGTGATTCCATGTCATATAATTATTGTTCCATTGATTCCATGTATAGCCAAAAGTATTCCTATGATTCCCTATATATCGATATGGATTTTTATTCTCATGTGTCATAATATGTCTTCATGATTTTTTCCTCTCATGATGGTGTGGGTGTCAATATGGTGCTACCTTCGTACACTCAACCTTATCAACCTTTTCCTCAACTTTCTTTTCCTCTTCCACCTTGTTTATTACTTACTTTTTTTCTTTTAAGTAGAGAAATTATTTGTGATTTTATGTTCTTCATCCTCTCCTTCGATTCATCCTTATTCCTTCGTCACCATCTTCAAATTCATCTTCATGATCCAATTTGACATTACTTTTTATTTGCTAAGTGTGATATCTTGCAATTAATTTTCTTTCTCTTGTATCATAATTTCATGAATTTATTTTTCACATTAAGATTAATTGATCCCAATCTCTCTAACCAAGGATATCCAAGAACAATATCCATACCATCCATATCTAAAGCATAAAAATCTGAATGTAAAATATATTTATCCATAGAGAACTTTAAATCTTCAAAAACTTGAATATGCTTACCATCCACTTGAGCTTCCTTAATATGTTTTTATTTTACATGTAGATTTCATCCATATTGATGAAGTTATATCTGATGTTAGGGTTTATGGAAACAATTACCTTTTTCTTTTAATGCACCCTTTAAACTGAAATATTGAAGCTTCCTTATTTGAGACGCACTATCCTGTGTATGTGACTTCATCATTAACATTATCTTCTTATCCTTATTCTTCTTGTTCTTCTATTTCATCTTCCTCACTATTATCATTAAATTCTTCTTTTGTTTCCCATCGTCCTTGAAAACTTGTTCTAGTTCCTCCAAGGACCAATTAGACTTTTTCTTTTTTAACTCGAGAAAATCATGTTTGTGCTAGGCCACTAATCCATAATTTGAAGACCCAAATATCTTATGGTATAGAGAATTTATGCCTAAATTTGTTCCACCATTCTCTAGCATCAATCCTGTCATCTCCAAAAAAAATTACCATCCCCATGATCCATAAAACTAGGGTTTTAGGAATAGACCCTTTTGATCAAAACATGTTCTAACCCTTTCAGCTAAAATTCAGCCAAAAATAAGAAATCACAAACACAATGCCCAATTTAATTTTTGAGAGGTTTCCGAAAATGTAAGAAATTTAGTAAAATTCCTCAAATTGCACTGTGGAGTAAAATAGTGAAAAATAATAAAAATAAAATAACTCGAAAAATGGATCAAAAATTCTTAAATTTTAGTGGTATCACCTTTATATATATAACCATCAACCCAAAAAAAAACATTATTTTCTAATTCATCATTATTCAGAAGATATAGATGAAACCATAAAATTAGGGTTTCAACCCTAAAACGGACACAACTTTTGCAAAACATATCCAAAAAATCTAAAATTTGGAGGCAAGTATACTTGAACTATATTTCCACTCCCCAAAAAAATAATCTGAAATTTTTTTGGTCGATCTCTAGATATAGGCGAATCACCAACATTAGGGTTTCACTCCACAAATTACCCGTATTGCTGCTCTGATACCACTTGATAAGAACTTTGCATACAATAAATGAATAATGTGTTGAATACAACACAACAAAATATATACGGGGGGCCAATATACCTAAATATTCAATATATGAAGAATAATACCTTTAAGGTAGGGCAACACCATACAATGCTCCTTAAGGAAGGAGTAACTCCACAATCTCCCAAGATGGGAATCCACTTCGAGGGGGACACCTCCAATATACCTCTACCAAGTAGAAGAATCAAATCATACATACATTACCTTCTCATAATGATACTCAAATCCTTTAAATATGATGGGTAACACCTGATCCCAATGTAGGGTGACCCATTACCCAATTCCTATGTGAGCCCATATAATTAACTAAGGGGATATGTGCCACATGTCGACATCTCCATCAACCCATAAACATTACAATATTATATCCCATGTGAACACATACATATAACTAAGGACATGTGTACCACATGTCGGCATCTCCATCAACCCATATATATTATATTATCATATCCCAAAGTATATAGCATTATATGGGTACCATCACTTGTAAGAACCTTAAGGTTCTTATCAAGTGGTGTGAATCCTTAAGATGATTGAGAAGCTGTGAAGAAATGGCTATCATCTGATCTACTTATTTTTTCAATTTCCTTGGTACCACCTATAAACTGAGAGCATAAAATTTCTCCAAGAGGTCCCAAATTCTATGTTTATAAGATTTTAAAATCTTATTATTTGATACACCCTGGTTCTGACTTTCTAGATGACTAACTATGTGTCCCCAAATATCTATAATGCATTGATCCATCTCTTCTCACAATGAGAATACCATGCACCAATGCCTCATACTCTGCCACATTGTTGGAGCATGCAAATTGTAGTACGTGGGAAAAGAATAACTTATCATCATTAGGGGAAGTGAGAACAACACTTGGGCTTGCACCATTTATGCTTCCGAGAACCATAAAAACATCATCCATAGTTAAGAGGTTTCATTCTCTTTCTTGATGGGGTAGGAAAAGAAAAATATTCTTCTAAGATGGAATAGGTACCACCTCTAATTTCAAAAACTATATCGTAAGGATCAAATTCATAGTTCTCCTTTCACCATTAATTTAATAAAGATCAAGTATGGAAGGAGGAATAGGCTTCTCTTTTGGAACTAACTCTTTTGTTAGACTATTTGATTTAGGAAATTGGATTAGAGAGGAGAATGGTCATACGAATCAACATGATAGGAAAATATGGGCTCAACTTGTATGGTAAACCTGGTACCATACCTAATTCTTAGGAGCATATGAGACCAATTAGAGGAAAAGTAACCACCCACTTTGGTTGTGAAATATCTTGATAGGAAAATGGAAAATAATCAGTAAAGTTAGTGACTAACACATCTTGAGTTATAGTTAAACTTGGACATGTGTGAAGGGTTAAGCCAATATCCTTGATGACTCCTAGGATACTAATAGTTGAGCCATCAAGTTACTTGAATCCTTTATAGATCTGGGCTATAGTTAAGACCTTGGATATCACCTATTTTCTTAGGCATGACGGAAGGACTAGCCCCGAGTCAATCATACAATTGTGAACAAGGTGTTTTCCTATTATCAAGGACATATAGAAGGGTGGGGTTTTTAAAAAATTATTAGTTATTTCTCCTCTTTTTGGTATAGATTGAAAACATCTTGAAATCTTTAAATTATCAAATCGAATTGAGGGAGTTGTGCAGGAGCTTCATGTAAGAGGTCACATGTTGATGGAATAGATAGAACATCCCACATTGTGACATTCACATTTGTCTTCTTCATCTAATAAATAATGTTTAATGGAAGGCCCGTAGACTTGTGCATTTGATGCATAACATATTTTCTTTATTTTTAGATGTTAGAAAAGGTGATTGAGGTTACACAATAGCATGATTTATAGAAGCAAGAGGTGTGCACACAAATTCATTTGTAAAAATGAGCGAAACCTTGTGCAAAGACACACTTGTTTCAGAATCTGTTGGGTGAGTTTGCATCATCCTTAATCTTGTAAAGTGGATAACTCTAACTAGAATAAGATGAGTAATATGTATTGGATTTCAACATTCTCTTATTTAACCTTGGGTTGTCAGAAAATTACATGCGTGGTCTACTTAAACTATTCATGGCTTGATTCATTACATAGAAGTCATCAACCCCAAAGAACATAAGGTTGGTCTTAGGAATAATCTCTAACACTTATTGAACTACTTCCCATGCACCCATGGATGGATCAAAATTTTAAGTATTTTGTATCATGAAGAATTGCACACATAGGGAATTTGTGTAGTTATATTGATTATGTGGAAGATAGTAAGGAAAACACCACTCCGATTTTTGAATCATGTTGTTTTGTAATGGAACTAATTATTTTATTGAGCTAGGCGTAACAAAGGGTTGCAAAGAAGAAAATGTATGAAGAAGAAGGTACACATTATGAAATTTCCATCTATCATTCTACTGATTCTACAATACTTTTGATTTATATGCCAATTTTTATAGGGCACATAACTTTAATTGAACCCTTTATTAGAGTTATTTATAAAGGCTTTCACCTGCTACTTTTCTAAAGATATGACTTTATTGGACATATTTATAATCAAGGCTTTCATTTATTCATCTTATTTTTTCTTTTGGGGATAATAGGATGTGAAGGAAATGGGTTTATAACTCTTCTCGGGAATGGGAATAATAAAAAGCTGAGATGTTTGACGAAATTCAAGAAATAAAGACACATGTTATCTAGGAGATATTTTACCATCTTGGATTAAACAATTTTATTCCTTAATGGCTATAAGATAGGCTTATGAAAGCTACACAACACCCATATATTACATCATAGTTGTAATGTCAAAATTCAATTATCTCAAGAAGTAAAGAAACGTACGTTGTAGTCATTTTTATCCACCTACTAACTTCTAACCCCATGTGTGCTGACCTATCACCTAGTGGGTGTTTGGCACTCACCCGAGGTATGTGAGGGCACCGAGACCCTCCTTTATGTGAGAATTGTGAGAAGATATTGCCATTGTTAGAGGATTAGTTGTAGAAAATTAGATATTCATGTAAAAGCACAACATGAGCTACCATATCCTTATACCCATGCATGAAAATGAGAGAAACAACACAACATGGATTATGAAGAACATATCTGATTCATAATATGAAGAAATGACACTAGGGTTTACACCCATGAATAAGATATATATATATATATATATATATATATATATATATATATATATCAAGAGTTCTAAATAACAACATTACATTCAAAAGGCCATGCTAGGTCAAATACAAGTATTTTCAAGGATCGACCCATGCAATATATGTTAAAACAAAGATCTAACTCATATATCAAGAGTCCTAGCTATGCCCCCCTTATAAATTTTAAAGACCCATCCCTTAGATATAATGACCTTCTTGCAAATCCCTAATGAAAACCCCCAACCCTAGGGCCTCCTAATACTTTCTACAGAGCTTCCCCTTTTTCCATGCTATATGTCTATCCATATATATCTTGGTTTCTCTTCTTCTACCCAAGCATATATTCTTATAGGTCTAGTACCCACCGCCATGCCTTCCTTCAGGAGTAGATCACATGCCAAGTGTCCATGTGGTCCTTCATCGGTGAATGCTTATCCTATTCCGAGCTCTCCACTTTCTGTAATGATGCCTTCCTAGTAATATAACCTATGTGGACGATCTTTTTATTGACCATCAAGTCTCTAGGCTGGCACGTTATCCACTCGGCATGCCTAGTCAGGTCACGTTTTTCCTCAATTTCCTCCAGAATACTAAATATGGCTAAGTCCTTAGATCCTATGTACTATCTCCCCACACACACCCTGGTCTCTCCTAAACCCTTCTTAAACCTCTTTGTCATGCACGCTTCTCCCCATGCGCCCTTCTCTTTATTGCTCCTACATGTGTGTGCCTTTTGGTACTTAGCCAATAATTCGGGGCTCAACATCACCCCACACTAAGCTTGTTATGAAACATCCTACTTCCCCAAAGAATAAGGAATGGTGGGAATCGGATAATTTGAATGAAGAATGAAAGAATTGAAAAATGGAGGAATTAAGAATGGAAGAATGGAAAAATATGCCATTTTTGCAAGAGGAATGGAAAATCCTTTCTCATTGTTACCTTAATCTTCTCCCAGAATCCACTTCACCCTACGCTTGTTGGAGTAGGTCACCCACTAGAGTGATCACCTCTTCAAATCTCAATTCATCACTTAGCGTTCAACATATCTACAATCCCTTCTAGTTTCTTGTTAAGGTCATCTAGCATCCATTCTATGAGTGACTTGGGGGTATAATTCCTTAAGCTGATTTTTAACCAAACCTCACAAGGTTTCAATTGCTTCCATTTTCTTCTCAACTTCGGCTAGGATTTTATCCCGCTCTACCCTATTTCCTTTGTTATTTTCTTAGAATTCTTTCAGATCTACCTCATGTGTAGCAACTAGTATACTTGATACCATTTTTCTATTAAGCATAATTATCATATATGACCTTAGCCATTTTGGCGGCGGTCTTCATAGTGGAAAGGAGCTCAAAATACCGAGTGACTGTCTCCTCGATATTTATCCTTTCTTCCTTATTTTGGTGCGTGAATGCCTCTTCTACTAATTCTAGTGTGAGCGGCCACCTTTCCATAGTAAGGATGCAGGTTAAGTCTTCCAAGCATTGCAAGGTTGAATCGTATTTTTGCTTAGGTGGGGCTAGGTCTGGATGCTTCAAGATAATGACATCTATAATCATCTCTATCTTTTTGTAGACCTCATGCACCTTCACCTTTTCCTCCCTTAGTTCACACCTTAACGTACCTTTGATCAAATTGTCTGATTTATATCCTTTCTCTTCTTAATTATCTCTTCATTATTCTCCTCCATCTCTTCCTCCAAGAACCTTACCTTGTCATTCCTTCCGAAGAGTCTTGCCTCAACCTCCACCGATACCTTTTTGAGTGCATTACAGACTTTGCTCATCTCGATAACTATTGAGATTTTATTAGGAGTTCACTCCCTTGGTCTCTATTATCTTCATCAGCACCTCTTTGTTTACCTTGAACTCGGAGCTCATTAACGTGGGACCCAAAAGCCAAAGATATAATATTCCTTGTACGTGGGTACACACCTTCTTCTTTGAATGAATACCATGCAAGGAGTTTGTCTGTAGGCATGGTACTTTGGAAGCATGTGCATAGTACCTTACTTAGATCATTAATGTAACCCATTCCTTTCTCTTATGTTGTTACCACATTCTTCCTTCCTATGTGTGCTTCCTTTGGAAATCTTAACACTAAGTTGGGATCTCCACTCATGCTCCCATACTCCTTCCTTACACTCTCTTCCTCTATCTCTTTGAGCACTTCGTCAACGTTACACTCTACCTTCTACTCCACCAAGTCCTTTATTATGCCCGTTACTTCCCTTTCCGTAACCTCTTCTACCTACTCCTTGGTGAGGCTTGGGGTCCTTTGATCCTTAGTATTTACCTCCTCACTTCCCCCTTTCCATGAGCATCTCCTTCCTCCTCATCCTTCTCTTCATTCCCTTCCTCCTTCAAGTCATGTACATCATACACAAGATGGTGTTGATACTATTCATGCTCTTCATCATCCTTTTCACCTATGTAGGCTTTTAGGATCTCTGTTCCTTTTGAGTCCACCTCCTCCGCTACCTTTCACTTCTTCCTAACTGCCAACTTTAGTTTAGGGGATTCTTCCTTCTCATCTTCTTCAGCAGGTGACTCCTTCCTCGAGACTCTTGTTTTTGGGGATCTTCTTGCTTTGGCACCTCTTCCTCATGTGTCTTTTCTACTTCCTTAATAGGGTAATTATTCCTTCAAGCATATGTGCCCGAATTTGTGCCTAAATCCTGCGTGCCAACAAATTACGTTGTTTGTACACTCGGTTCCTTCTTCTATGGTGCCTCCTCTCTCTCCCTCTTCCTTGAGTGCGTCCTTCCTCTTTACGGTGGAGTCTTCTAGGATGGATACATCATTCTCCATATAGGTTCATTACTTATACTTGGGCCTAATGCAAAGGTATACCCTCGCTATGGTCCTTCCAATAATTGGTAGCGTCACAATTTTTATCATATGCACTCACGGGAGATACTTCTCCACATAAGCGTGCTTCTTGAGGTATACTAGCTTTCGCACAACTCGTGGTGGTCTTAGTCCACCTCATTGAGGTTGAAATTTAGTCTTTTGGTATCCATAAAGTGATTGACCCCTGATTTGGAAATATTGTGTAGTGAAGGAGAATGGAAGTTTACACCATGGGATCTTAGTCCCTTTTGATAGAGTGAACTCGCCAATGCAAAATTACCTGGTATATAGAAAATCATCTTCTCCTTACACTAGCACTAGAAATTGTTCAAGTATCCTCCACTCACTCGAATGCATCGTACATTCACTTATACCATTTTTCCAGGTGCACCTTGGGGGCGTCTGTCATTGTATCACAAGTATACTTCTCAAATATTTTGGCGGGGAAGGGTCTTCATCTAGGTACTCCCATACAAATTTTTCTTGCCCATTGAGAACTCCAATCTCGAGAAGATGATGGTGAGGAGGAAATTTCCAACCATGATCTTATCTCCTTTATGCGTGGCACTAATGATTTCTTCTCCAGTGAAGGTGGATAGGTTATATATGGTTCCTTCTGAAATTTTTTGGCAGATATTCAACCAAGCCTTGTTTATCTGTGTCCACATGTCTTTCCCATTCATCTTGGATACCAAGTGTGCGGCCATCTTCATCATTGGGTTAGAGATATCTAAGATATCAAAGTAGCTTGATTCCTTTTTATAATCATAAGCCTAGACTATCTCCTTAATGGCTTCCTTTTCCTCCAAGTAGTCTTCCAACGGCTCCCCTTCGTAAACAAGACTGGTAAACTTAGAGATCAGTTGGGGAGTTATTCACATTCTCTAGCATGCAAAGTAGAAATGATCCTTGTGTACACATGACATCAGCCATTGGTATAGTCACTCGGGCTTTCCAAAATAGGGCAACTCATAGAGTTGTAGTAACCTAGCCTTCCCCATCTTCACCTTCACTTCATCATCATAGATTGACATCCCTTCTAGTGTCCTTTTCTCTGTTGGGCTAACCAGTCCCAATACTATCTCCTTCTCTATGGTGTTTATGTGATGGTTGTAATCACTTACCACCATCTTCCTTACATGGGATACCCACTCCTTTTCGAGAAACACACCATCTGGGTATTGCATCTCCGCATACCACTCCTTGTTGAAACTAGTGGAAACAACCTATTTCTCTTTGCCATTTTCCTTCTTTGGTGAAATGGCTTCCTTCTTAGGTGCCATCTTCTTATCGGGTTACACAAAAACAAACTCTTCCTTACTCCTCTTCCTCTCTCTACTCAATTTTTTAGCGTAACTTCACGAAAAATCCCTTTACTCATGTGTCCTAGCTGTAGAAACCTAACCTGGAAAACCCTTCCATAAGACAACGTACTCTCCTAAAAACTTCTTCCCTATGCATGTGTACTTCTTCCACTCTGGTTCGCAAATCACACTAGTCACACACTCAAATTTTCATAATTTTTCCTTTGGGCAAATATTCTTCGTGGATGTCCTAGTTCACAAGATATCTTTGATATCATAATTGCAAAGTAAAAAATATTGTGCCCGACCTTCTACTTATAGATTTTTTCTCATCTCCCCAATAAATGCTATGCCACCTACTAATGTACTTTTATAACAAAGGTAATTTTTTTCACTAGAGTCAACCTTAAGCACTCTTACCCCTGTACCCTATCATGCATAAAAAATATCTACAAACTTATGGCACGAAAAAATCCCCCTACTGACCGAAGATCCTTACGTGTGTGCTTGTAGTGCCGAAGGCACTTCTTCTGTCCTTAACATGATTTTTGTCATCGCCTACCTCATGTTGTTCCTATGCTTCTCATCCTTTGTACGTGGTCTTTGTAAAGTTATCCTGACACCAAACTCCTTATGTCCACCTTTTCTACACACACTCTTCCACACTACACACTTTTTTATCCTTCAATCCGGGCCATCAAAACACAACTTCCACTCCCAACTTCCATTTTACTTCACATTACTCCACCCCACACAAAAAAGATGCACAATCCTCTATGCATACACAACATTTTAAAAATAATAAGTGGCTATCGATGCACAAGGTGCACAAAACAATAACAAAAAAAGAAAGGAACAAGAAATGAGAAAGGGAAACATAAGGAAAATAAATGCATTAAGGGGAATCCTAAGCTAAATTGCAATACAACCTTATTTATAATTAGACGAAGCCTTATTTATAGTAGGGTTTCAACCTACTCCCATTGAAATGGACTAGTAATCTCATCCCATCAAGTGCTTGTAATTGGCATGTGCATGTATCAAGGATGTATGAGATGATATTTGGCCCTAACCAATGAACTTTCAGTTTCTCATGATGGCACAAAAATTAGGAGTCATAAAGCAAGACAATCTACCCAACCTTGAATTGTTTGTTTTTAATATGGTGATCATGTCATGATTTTTGTCATGCCTTTTCAATATTTTGACTCCATCTAGTAAGTGATCGCCTTTCATCTAGCTACATTAACTTCTCCATGTGCTCTTGAATTTCTTGTTCATTAGCTAACCCTCCTACACATGCAATACACAACAATGGTAGCATAAATTCAACCAGTAAAACAACCTCCACACCAAACACCAATTGAAATGGTGTGGCCTTGTTCAATCTCTTGTAGGTTATCTTGTATGCCCATAGAATGACTGATACCTTGTCATCCCAATCTTGTCTTCCCACATCACAAATTTTGGTCAATGTGTGGCTTAATATCTTGTTAAATTCCTCACCAGTTTCATTTTCTTAGGGGTGATAAGGGGTGGTCTTGTGATGGGCCACCATGAACTCTGCTAAAATAATATTGACTATTTCATTCAAAAATGTGTACCCCTATCACTAGTTAAGCTTAAAGGACATCCATACCTGCTGATTATGATCTCCCATAGGAATATAGAAGATGTGGTCATTGGGTAATCACTTGTAGGTGCTTGCCTCCACCCACCTTTTTAAGTAGTTAGTGCGAGTAATGATATAGTGTGAACCATTCCTTTGCGTGACAAGTGAAATTGGTCCTACAAAATCAATTTCCCATTTTTAAAATGGTTATGCGTTGGCTATAAGTATCAAGGGAATCTCATCTCTTTTTCCTAGTTTTCCAAGGCACTGGCAATGGTTACAGGCCTTACAAAATTTAATACAATCCTGGTAGATAATTTCCCATCAAATCCCTACCTGTAGGATTTTCCATGTGGTGGAGTTCCCTACATAGTGTGTTCCTACAATCCCACTATGTGTTTCCTCCATGATTACAACATGCTCATGTTATAACACACATCGGCGTAGAACCTCATCATTGTCTACCTTGTATAAGTCTCCACTAATTAGCATGTAGGTTGCGACGCATATGGCTAACTATTTTCTTTCAAAAATATTCATTCCTTCCGGCACCACACCCATTTTGCAAAACACAACAATATCTTCTAATTTAGAGGGTGCACACCACAACCTAAACAATTATGCATCTAGCATAACTTCCTCAATGCTATTTTTTTCCTCTCGTTAAGTCAATCCTTGACAAATGGTCATGCCCGAGTTAATCTTTCCTAGTTTCACAAAAATGTAAACTAAAATTCTTGGAACAATAGGACCCACCAAGATATGTATCCTTGCAAACGGGCTTGTTCACCAAGTACCTCAGTGTCATGTGGTCTGTATAGAATATGAAAGGTGTTGCCAATATATATTTCTTGAATTTTTGTAATGTGTAGATCATTGATAGTGCTTCGTGCTTAGTAGTAGTGTAGTTCATTCTCATGGTGTCAACTTTCGTTAGCAAAACACAAGGGGTGGTCAACAATCCCTTCTCCAAGTTGTTCTAAGACTGCTCCAATTTTCATCCTTGAAGCATCAACATGTACATGGAATGGCTTATCCCAAGAGGGAAAATGTAATATGGGCACAATGATAAGCCTATTATTCAATGTATCAAATGATGTTTGTTGCGCCTCTCCCTCATGAAATGCATTTTTGTGTTTTAGTAACTTTGCTAATGGCACAATGATCTTGGCATACCCCTTGATAAATTTCCAGTAGTACCCCATATGCCCAAGGAATCTATGCAATGCACTCTGGCCGGTAGGATCCCCCAATCCCACAATAATGACAACTTTGGTAGGATCCACCAAAAAACCTTCCTTACATATGATATGCCCTAACAGGGTCCCAAATGGAGTAGCAAAAACACATTTATCAATGTTAAGGGATATCCTTAACTACCAACATCTTTCAAACATCAACTATAAATTGTCACAATGGTCTTTCGCTAGTCCATACACTCTCAAGTCATCAAGGTAGATGAAGAAATTTATAGATGAAGTCTTGAAATTCCTGCACCTTAATGTGTGAAAATATAGCAGGTACATTCTTCGGTCCAAATAACATGACCCAGCAAAGGCAAAGCTTCCCCATACCGTGGTGAAAGTTGTCTTTTCCTAGTCTGCCTTTGCAATGCTAACTTGGTGATACCATGAGAATCCATCCATGAAGGAATAGATCTCACGCCGGGCTACTCCTTCCAAGATTTCTTAGTAAAAGGGGTTAGAAAAGGGTCAATGATGCATACTACATTCAAATCCCTGTAATCAACATAGATCCTTATCCTCCCATCCTTCTTAATGCTTATGACCATGGGGCTTATCCATTCTGATTCCTTCATGGCCTTAATGATCCCTAATACAATCATTTTGTTAATTTCCTCCTTGACCTTGACATGAAGATTCATATTCATTCGGTAAGGCCTTTTGCGAATTTGGCATGCACCTTCTTTTAACTCAATTTTCATTTCCCCCAAGGAGTGGTGAACGCCTTTAAGCTCATGGTACCCACATGGAAATAATTCTTGAAACTCACATAATATATCAATGACCTTGAAAACCTTTTCCGACCAATAGTCCTCAATAATAGCTTCCTTAGGTTCCACCTCTAAACTAATGTTAACCTTATTTATTTTCAGGGGTTCATGGTAGGTGCGCACTTGCTCATCAAAACTATCTCTAACTTTGTGCATACCTTCAGTATGGTTAACATCCAAATTTTCTACCTCTTCACCATCTATCACATAGACAAATTTTTCTTTTTCTTTCTCCATTCATGCAGACTCAAGTTAGATCTCCTCTCATTCTTCCTCATCAAAGCACGCTTTCAAACCAGGTTTACCCAATAATTATAGTATCCTATCCTCCACCATATAACTATCTCCCATCATAAGGCGCTTGAAAACATGCAACACCCCATCCACCGATGGTTTAGTACTTTGATATTCAAAAGCATAAAGGAGGTCCTCCGTCAACTCCTACCAATTTACTATCTCGATGACACATATTTGAGTGAATGTACCATGCATGCACACATCCTTATAAGGTGAAATACAAATTATGCACACATAAAGAAGGTGGCAAGGTCTTTGTGCCTTCCATCCATGCTTTCTCACATGCTTGGACATGAAACAAGGTGGGTTCCTTCCCATGGTAGTCTCATATTGTAGTGGGTGCATTGCTTGGGAAAACCTAATAGAGAACGTGATTCTCACTTTACACCACTCTAAAAGGCTATCACGATGTTTCGTCCACCAACACGATGTGGTCCTAAACAAGTTATAGCTGAGCACCCCTCTTATTTCAATTGCATTTTTCCACTGAGCCTCCATTTCTCATAAGAAATCATTAGGGTTGGCCCCTCTAGAGTAACTTGGAAACTTATTTCCTCCTAGGTGCTTGATGAACATGCATTTGTTACTCTCGTAACAAAGCCTCTTAACTGTCACCTAATTAACTCATAAGTCCTGTGCACCCAATTATCACATGCCACACTAGTTATATCACTCATGGACTGAGCATCTTCAAACTGAATAAATCCTTTTGTAGGGGAATCAACTCAAAGCATCCCTAATAGAGCGTACATAGATTCTATCAAGAACTTCTTCTCCCAAAAGCTCAAAAGAGGGTGTTGCTTCCCATCAATAAAGGGGATAATGACTTGATCTTCCTTGTTTTCAAAACTTATGTACTCCTTATTGAACCATAGGTAAGGATTGCTCTTATAGCACTAGGTGTACCCAAGTAATGCTTTGGAAAGTTGCTTGCCTCAATGAATGCCAAGCCTTCAAGATCCCCAAGTGAACTTTTCCCCTTAGTGATAATATCATCCCGTAAGACACCAATGGGAATTTCCTTTGCCTTGTTATCCATATACAACACATTTGAGGATGGCTGTAATGGGGGCCTCTCCATTTGATGCCATTTTTCTAGAGTGAGGAAATTGACCTTCGCACCTGTGTCAATCAAAATATTTCTTAGAAGATACCCATCCACAAAACATTGAAGGTAATCTCCTTATCATAGTCAATGTTATGGGAGGAAGGTTAGCATGTAGAACCCGTCTCTCACACTCTATCCCGACATGTGGTACCTTTTCCCGTAACCATTCTCCTAACAAAGGAATGTTATTCTCTTTCCTTAACATTTTGCATACTTCCCTTACCTCATCTAGATCCTTCTGTGGAGCTTCCACACTCTTCCTTTTCTCTAGCTGCCTTGAATGCTCTTTCAAGCATGGAATCTCCCCTTGTAGCCTTCGAATCACATCCATGGTTTCTTGATACACCTATTTCGATGAGTGGGGTCCGGAGACATCCTGTGCACCACCACTTCTCTTATAATTAGTAGTTTCTTCCTTGGTATATCCCTTGTACACACAACCTCAGCTCATATCATAACTAGTATAGGCTCTAGTTCTGACTCGTGCACAACTCTTGGCATCCATTGTTAATCAGCCTTCCTCACACTTACCATTCGGGTGCCTTTTTCTTTTTGTTGTTGTTGGGTTGTATGTTCAAATAGCTTTGGAAACTCATCATACTTATGTTTTATTCCCCATCAAGAGTATTGTAATGATAAGGGAATTCATGCTTATAGTGCTCCATAGACCCACAATTGTAACAGGTTCCACACAAGAACTCACTTCTCCTCCGTGGTTACAACGACCACAAAATCCTCCTAAGAAACCTCTTCCATGCACCACTCCATCTGCATGCCCTTCATAATGACAACCATTTTCCTTGGAATTGTTTATAAGGATGGTCTGGTGCACGCCAATATTAAAGGCATCATGTATCTGGTCAAACAATCTAAAATCCTTGGTGTCATGAGTAGTAGAGGTGTAGATCTTGTAATAGAAAGACACATTTTTATGGATCACATGCTACAATAGTGGACACCTACTTGCATCATGATCTCTGTCGCAGATCTCACAGTTCGTTGTCATGGCACATACCAATCTCCTAGAGAAATTGTTCAGTATGCCCCTCTACCTCACAATCCATGCACCATAGAACATTGTGAGTCTCATGTAGCAAGTTCACAGATAGATTTTACAGCTCCTTGGCCATTGCAGTAATTTGAGCCTCAAGAAAAGGGCTAACACTGGTATCAATGGTTCAACAAGCTCAACACATGGGGAGGCTTCTAATCCCTCGTGCGGGTCAGTGAAAGTATTATGAAAAATTTCTCTCCAAAAAGGTGTTATCAACCCTCCAATAAAACACTGAGCATGTTGATAGGGGTGAATATCATAAGACAATTTTGATAAGAGGGTCTTGAATTTGGGCGTCGTACTCCCGCACATTTTCTACAATACCTTATTGAATCTACTTCACGATGATCTTTCTGTTCAAACTCAGGGATATGAAATTTATCCAAGAAGGCATTCCATAACATGGTGTAATCCACCACTATTTGATGGGGTTCATACTTTTGGTACCAACTATGTGCGTGTCCTTACAATGTCATTGTAAACTGACTTGCCTTCCATTTTGGGGTAGTGATCACCTTTGTGTGCCCTAATAACTCACACTTGTGTACATAATCTGTAGCATCCTCAACACCTTTGTAGTTTGGTAGATGTAAAGACATTCCAAAAAAACTTGCTAAGGCGGTTGAGGCCTTTTGTCTACCTGATCCAAAACCTTGGTTTCCTCTAATGTTGCCTCCACCACTAGATCCACTAGATCCACCAAGTCCTATCCCTCCTGTTCCACCAGATCCACCAGGTCCACCAAGTCCTCTAGCTCCTACTCTAATATATCCACCTCACGTATCCGGTAAAGGTTATGAAGTGGTCATGCCTAGTGTCCCCAATTTCCCACTGAACTACGTACAACCATTTGTGATATTGAACCATTATCGGATGTGTGTCTCTAGTCACTTCTGATGTGATACCCAAGCTTTGTGTACCCATACTTTAACCAAATTTCATTCGATGCAATATTCTCTAAACACAAGGAATGATTGTGTAACCATAGATGTACCAAATGAGAAATTATATCTCCTCGGTACAAATCGATGATTTCCACCATTACCAATTGTGTTAGCAATACTTATCTCTTGATTTGGAAGACTAAGTGCTAGGGTTTTGTCACCAGATGGATTTATATGCGCACCAATGTCTCTCCTTCATCCAAGTGATGAAGTATCATCGAAGCTAAAGGGTTCTCTCTCCCATGCTTTCCAAGATGGGGTAACACATAATGCTCGGGCTCCACGTCCTCTCGTGTGAACCTCAATTCCTTCCCACAACGTCCCGTATCCATAATTCCATCACTTCAGAACCTCACATTTTATAGCCAACTCCCTTTCATGAGCTTCACTATACTTGAATTATCTCTCTTCCCTCTCCTTTTCCATTGTAAGGTCTGCCATCTTCCCCATCCCGACTTCCTCACCCACCTCTCAAAAGAAGCTTAGCGGACATATGAAATGCTTCAAGACATAGTGTAATGATTTGGATTTTTACGGCTAAGGGGATAGAATGTAAAAATAATCCTCTAGGATCCCTTAAGAACTCAAAATCAGTAACCTCTGGAAAAGAATACATAGAAATAGTGTATTCCTAGATATAACTAGTCAACACTCTTCTCCACTAATGATCAACAACATGTGTCCAAGTTATATCAACATCTTGCACCCTCGATATTCATCTTGGGTGCACATGTGAGATATATAGTACCATTTTTATCTATATGCATACACTAAAATCCATTCATATAACTCTACAGGAAAGCAAGAAAAGAATGTCTCATGCATCTTATGATACAAGTGTTCTTCTACCCATTTACGTGCATCAAACTCAGGTCCAAGACCAAATATCAAAGTAAATTCATCCTCTCGTGCTCTTAAACCATGCTTTGACACCGTCCAAGGTCAAGCGCTCAATCATCACACATCATTCTCATAATGAATATGAAAAGAAGTCTTGGTAATGGAACCAAGATGTAGTCATTTTATCCACGTACTAACTTCTAACCCCATCCGTGTCGGCCTATAACCTGTGGGCACCGGGTGCTCACCCGAGGTACATTCAGTGCCAAACTCCTCATTTATGTGAACATTGTGAGAATATATTTCCATTGTTAGAGGATTAGTTATAGAAAAGTAGATATTCATGTAAAATCACAACATGAGCTGCCATATCCTTATATCCATGCATGAAAATGAGAGAAACAACACAACATGGATTATGAAGAAATGAAACTAGGGTTTGCATCCATGAACAAAATATCCAGAAAACACACACACACACACATATTGATCAAGAGTGTTAAATAACCACATTACATTCAAAAGGCCATGCCAGGTCAAATACAATAATTTCTAGGGATCTGACCCATACAATATATGTTAAAATAGAGATCTAACTCATATATTAGGAGTCCTAGCTATACCCCCCTTATAAATTTTACAGACCCATCCCTTAGATATGATGACCTTCTTGCAACTCCCTAATGAAAACCCCCAACCCTAGGGCCTCCTAATACTTTCTGTAGAGCTTTCCCTTTTTCCATGCTATATGTCTATCCATATATATCTTGGTCTCTCTTCTTCTACCCGAGCATCTCTTCTTATAGGTCCAGTACCCACCGCCATGCCTTCCTTCAGGAGTAGATCACATGCCAAGTTTCCATGTGGTCCTTCATCGGTGAATGCTTATCCTATTCGAGCTCTCCACTTTTTGTAATGATGTCTTCTTAGGAATGTTCCTTACATGTAATATCCTTTTATTTACCATCAAATATCTAGGTGGCACTTATCCACTCGGCATGCCTAGTCAAGTCACATCTCAAGTTCATCCGTAATGCCAAATCTGGCTAAGTCCTTAGATCCTATGTATTGTCTCCCTGTGTGCACCCTGGTCTCTCCTAAACCCTTATTAAACCTCGTTATCCCACACACTTCTCCCCACACACCCTTCTATTTATTGTTCCTATGCGCGTGTGCCTTTTGGTACTTAGCCAATAATTCAAGGCCCAACATATGTTGTGAAGTTGGTCCTAAGAGGGGAGGAAATTTTTCCCATGTTTTTAAATCTGAAGTGGAAATCAGCCACGAGCTCATTGGGAGTTCTCTTGATTATTTTCAATTATTCTAACAAGGAGATGTTATTTGATTTCTCCTCAAAATTATTGCAAAGTGTAGTGCCGAGATCATCCCGGTTGTGAATAGAGGCATATCTTAATTTTTTTTTTCATTGAAGTGCTTTTCCTTTAAGTGAGGAAGCAAGTATCCTTATAGCTACATCATCTTCTATGATTATATGAACTAAACAAAAATTTAAAATGTCTTGAATATGATTAGCAGGGTAGTTTGATTCTCACCCGGTGAAAAAAAGAATACTTTTGAGTGTAGCCACTGGTATATCATGTTGTGTAGGAAGAGAAAAAGGAATACTACCATTGAAGTGACAAAGGGAATGTTTATCTTATGTGTCATGAAGATCATGGGTCTTAGGACTCTATATGCCATGTGAAAGGTCTATTAGGTGGAGGAGTTGATCGCACTATGTGTGGGAAATGGAGATTCACAACTCGACTCTACTTCTTCTTCTTCTTGGGGACAAATTTAGATATTCAAATGCCTCACCATGGTTCGTGCATTATCTAGTATGAATTTTTCTCATGAAAAGGGCATCTTGAGAGCTATAATCAGTAAATTTGGATGTTGGGATTTTTTCGATGTGTTGAAACAAGCCTCCAAAGGATATATATATCAATAATTCACACACCAAAACTTAACAATGATGAAATTTGAGATTTCAATATTAGTCCCATCGGGCATGCCAAAAATATTGGAGCTCAAAATTGCACCCATCATAAATAAGAATGATTTGGGGCTTTTAGGCAACATGGGATAGTCTCCAAGTCTCGGGACCTTGCACTTGAAATAGACCTATAAAGAAGGCCTATGAAGGGATATGTAATTATTTAATTTTTCTATATGATTATAAGGGATTTCGATGAGAAGGATATGCATAAAATTAAAATATGATCTAAAGGGAGTTAATAAAAGAAAAATAAGGGGATGAACACTCTAAGATGATTGAAAATTAGGAAAATGTGTAAAAGGAGGGTAGATATGCGTGCCACAGTCCAAAACAACATTCAAAAGCTCATTTTCATGGAGCACAACAGAAAAGGGACCCTACAAGAGATGTAAAAGATGAATAAAACATGAGCTAGGAAGAAATAACCACAAAATAGACTTCTATTTATTTTAATGTATGCACAAGTAATTACAATTATGGAAGGAAGTACTTGAATCTACACAGAGGGATCCAAATCTAATGCCCGTAACTCAAAATGCAAAGAAACAATACTTTAAATAATGCTCTTGCAATCCAAGAGGGTCCAAAATTTACAAATGAGCATTATTCAACAATATATAGAAGAATAGAGAAGAGGAGGGAAAAGAGAGGGAAAACTCAAATTTCCAATCACAATCACCAATAAGATGCAATAAATGCCTATAAATATGATTATAGTCCTACCATACCTACCTTTACATGTCACCTAATGGGTGGAAGAATAAAAGAGGTTGAATCCCATGAAATTTGGGTGGTTAAGTCAACTAGAAGTGTGCATTAATGACCAAAATCCCATTTTCCAATTTTCACCTATCAAATCCCACCAAAATTCAGTTTTGAATAGCCAAGTGTATAGCCCATGTCAATGATTTTTAATGAGACTATGAGCACATGATTTTGAGTTCTTTGGAATTAGTTATGGTGATTTGAAGTTCTAAAGTGCAAGATGAACACACAAGACATGTGGCATCTTTGTGATTGGTCATGAGAGTCGATAAATGTCTATTTTCTATTTTTCTATTTCTACCACACGTCACAAACTCATTTAACATAAATATTTAGTGCACAACTGGAACCTTTCAATATTTTATGTGAGTTTCACTTTATCTCGAAAAAGTCCCTCGGGAAGGAACATGTGGTGCACAAGGATTGGCACACATAGTTTGTAGCCTTGGGTGCATGTACGAGAGAAGGAGGTGCAAGTGGAAATAATGAAGAATTTTGTTGATGCACATGTTAGTGTTCATGTGGATAGGAGGAAAGGTTCATGTTTGCTAAGGAATGAAAATGTGAAGGGAAATTGAGTTCATCCAACAAGGGGATGCATGAAATCTTGTAATAATTTTGTGCATGTAGTATCCAAGAGGAAGGAGTGCACAAATGAATGGCACATAGAAAGAAATACAACTACATGAGGAAAGGAGCACAAGGGAAAAATTTGAAGAGGAATGAGCATGTACGTAGCGATTTGTAGGAGTTAGGAAGAATGACATGTTCGAGAAAAACATGTTAGAGATTTGTAAACATAGAAGGAAAGTACATGGGTATGTGTGATAGATTGTGTTATGACTAAGAGATGAAATAAAATGTGTAGAGTATGTGCAAAGGGGAGTTAAAGGAAGATAGAATATTACAAGGGAGGAAGGAAATATCATGCAAAGGATGCATAGAAGGAAGAGAAGGAAAGGTGAAGAGTAAGGGAAGCGCACAAGGGCACGCATGAAAAAATGCAACCAAGGAAATGAACTGAGGAAAAAAACCATTGACACACATAGCACGAAGACTTGAACTAGAACTAGAATGGAACTACAAGTTTTAAAAATAGCCAAGGATTATTTTTGAAAACGAGAGCCTCATGAAAATTTTCTATTTTAGCTCAATGAAAACCAATTTGTGGTTTTTATGTTGAGTCAGTGAGAAAACAACTTGATGCACTTGGGAAGAAGAATAGACAATTGATATGAGGTTTGTTCCAAGGGAGGGAAATTCTAGTCTTGCGGCCCTTGAATTATTATTTTAGGTGGAAAAATACAAGACCTTAAGATGCTTTGTATAGTAAGTGGTCTCACTTGGGCTTGATCACTCTCTTTAGATTAATTATAAATCAGCAACAAAAATATCTTTGGTAGAAGTGGATTCAAAAATATAAGGGGAAGAAAATTAACATACATATTTCCTAATAGTAAACCTTTAAGTGGTTTCCAATCCTAACTCGAAATCAAAACTCAATCTAAATCTTAGGTTCAATCATCTAGGAGTAAAATCAATTCTTGAAGGGTAGGTATAGTGAACTGGATGTTAAAAAAGAAAATGCATGCATAGTTCAAAATAAGAATAAAAATCCATGCATGGGAAGTGATATTTTGACTTAAGTTTTATTCATGATGGAACTTCTAGTTCCTATAGGTGGCGATTACAAAACCACCCAAGTAGTTTTCATAATTGCTAGTAAGGAAGACAACTTCAATAATGGTTATGGGCATGGGATAAAACCACCATAGAAGTTACCACCATGGTGGGGGAGAAACCATTGCGGTGGTTATATCTAGAGGTTAAAAAGGGGAGAATAAAGGGAAATAGGAGAGAAAAAAGTCCCATGAGAGCCTATAACCGAAAAAAGGGGCATAATGGAGGCTAAATGGTTAAGCAAGAAATCGCGCAATGGTTTTGATATTTTTAAAAACATATCATCATGTTTTTTGATATCATTTTCATCATAATTGGGTATTTTATATATGACACTTGTGTAAAATGGGATACATAAAAATTCCCACTCTAGTAAATAACCCAATCATGAATTTGTTAAGTTGCGATGCCCAAGAAGTAAGCATTGAAATAAAAAAATATGGAAAACTTACTTTACTTACCTAGCTTACATTATAGTGTAGTGAACCTATTGGAGTTCAATCCAGTTCCTTGGATTGAGCTGGTATTTTCATAAGCTCCCCATAATTCACTGATTTTATGCTTTCAACTATTCCCTGTGTTCTAAAATATCAGTTCGAGTCAAGGAAGATCCTCAATTTGTGATAAATTTCATGCCTTGGAAAGATAAATGAAAAGATTCAACAATGATCGGGACTAAGTTTAAATTTTCACGTAGAGATTTAAATTTGTATAAAATGATCCAAAATGCTCCTAATTTTTTTGAATCTATGAAGGCTCAAGAGCATACAACCCGACCACGAAGGAAAAAGATGTAAAAATCAATAAAAAAATCACTTAAAATGGACTTATCCATTTTAACGAAGATGGAACATTCAAACGGACATCAAATTCCATCTCTTAAAAGCACTAACCATTGGAATTTAAGAATCTTTGGGAGACTAAGGATAATTCATTCGCAGTTATATTTTAAAAGATGCTTGACATCTATTTACCTATTAAATTAAATTCCAAGGTCGGGAGGGGCCATGTGGTAGGATTAGAGACTCTCCTGATGCTGAATTTTGGCTCAAAAACCTCAAGTCCCCATATTAAATTGTGTTAGATAATTCTTGAGTCCATATCACGATGGTTTAGTAAGTATAAAAGTAGGAGAAGGTAAAATAAAAGTGGGGAAATTCAGATGTGACAAGAGGTAGAAGTTAGTGAGGTCGAATCAAGGATACGTGATAACCTTTTTAGGAAGAAAAATTTCTAAGTCCCCAAAAGGAAAAGGTTGTGATGTGAAGGCCGAACCAATAAAAAGAAAGCATGAGGCAAGAGATCCCTGAAACACCCAAGGAACGTGGATATTTTCTATTGGCTTGCATTTTGAGATTGTCAATCGAGGCTAAGGAAAACACAAAATGTGAAGTAAGTGTGGGGCTTCCTCATTGGTTGATGCTTTGAAGTGGCCATAAGAAGATAAAGAAAAGACTAACATTATGAAGTGCATGGATCTTTCTATTTGGCTCACACTTTTCAATTTTTAGATGAGACCATCAAGAGTATGACAAAGTGTAGGGGCATGGAATGTTCTCGTTGGCTAGAACTTTGCACGTTGTCGAAGGGATATCAAAACACTAAATTTTGAAGTAAGCATGGAGCTATCCTATTGTCTTGTACTTCTCCACTATTAGTAAAAGTAGAGGAAAATATGAAATTTGATAAGAAGCATGGAAATTTTCTATTGGATTACATTTCTCAAGAGTTAGGCAAGAGTTAAAGGAAAATATGACACTACGATTAAACATGGTGTGATCTTACCGGTCTATATTTTTAATATGGCGACTTTCCCAAAAAATAAAAGAAAGAAAAGTAAAGAAAAGAAGTAAAGTGTGATCCCGCAATCTAATCAAATAACGACACATGGAAAATGAAAAGTAGAGCACACAATGGTAGAGACAATCCCTGAGCTAATCAAAGGTTGCCACGTGTCACATTTTTGTTCATAATGACATGAAAAAATTCAGAGGGCCATATATTTTGATCCAGAGATCCAAATATCATAAAATTTATATTGTTGGAAAGTTCTCTTCAATCGCTTGAGATGGGCATCATCAGTTTTAGGAATTGATGATAGTTGGTGTGGCATAAAAACAAGAAACATATTTTTTTATTAAAGATGCAGTTGTAGTATTGGTCAACCACCCAAATTCACGAAGTATGGTGCCTTTTTTGTCTCTGTGTATGCAAAACAAAAGGAATGAATGATTTCTGTAGGAATCCTATGCTCCTTTATAGGATTTTAATGCTCCTTGTTGGTGGTTATATAAGGAAATTATATTTTTATTCTTTATTTCTCCTTCTTATATTACATATAACATAACTGTGATCTTTCAATTTCTGGATGAGACAGATAGGGGTAGTTATAGGAGTTTTTGACTAAGATCAATTTTTGTTTCACTTTCTAACTTCTAGAAAGTAGTTGTATCCCTGTCTGTAAGGAAGATCTAAGTTGGTTGAATTGTATAACCATTAGCATGTTTTGAAGGCATTTGTTTATGTCCCCTAGCTAGAACTTACGATAAGAGATCTCTCTGTGATTGATCAAGCTATACTTTCCCTTTCTTATGTTTTAAAGGAATGAAAGAGGTGTTAGGAGTGTGGAGCTGAATTTCTTCATAAATAACATGATTTACAAAATAACCAGCACTCACATCAAAGATCGTAACCGACACAGGGGGTAACCAACTTTGGTCAACATCAAGGTAACTGCACTCGGTTACTATGCAATGAATGTTTTATTTGACCCACGGGATTTTATCTAGATTTTGTTTTAAAGCTGATTTAAAGGATGTAATTGCATGGCTATTGTACCCTAAGTTTCTATATGGCTATATAAGCTTGAAAACTAGGGTTAGATAGGTTAGAATAAGAAAAGAGAAGAATTGAGATATCCTTGGTTGAAAGGATGAAGAAGAAGAAGAAAAAGTAAAATCATATGCATGAAGATAGGATATTTCATAGAGAGAAGTGAGTCGAATGAAGGAAAGTGCATCTACACTATTGGTGAGAAGATGGTATTATCTTCTACGTATTTTCTTTATATAATTTAGTCTCATATAATGGCTTGCATAATATATAAAGCACTTAGTATTTCTTCTTGTCAAATCCTCAAGTTTTGTGAGATCTTGTTATTGCTCATTCTTGTAGATCCACATGTTTTGAGATCTTGTAGACATGAGATCCATGAGATCATGATGTATTGTAGATCCATAGGAATCTAGTATTGTAGAGAAAGTTGTCTTCATGTTTGCACATGTTAATGCAAAGTGATGAGGGAGAAACTTATTTCTTGGTGCATGGTTAGGGTTGCAAATTGGTATACCCTTCTAGAGGTCTTGTTTATAGATTCACAAAGACAATGAGATCTTGGTTGCATAGTTGTAGATGCGGGGTAGCCTTAGGTATGTGATATTTGGTGGTGTTTCAGAGGTATCATTATAGTGCACTGTAGATCTGGTTAGAGATCCGGAGGAGACACAAGTAGTGGTATGGAGGCATGGTTTAGTGTACTTAGGGAATTTGTTTGGAGATACGGAGGAAGATATACTCTTGTAGAGATACATGTGCTCTTGTGAAGAAGAGTTGGCTTTTAATCTCTTGTTATATTATATATATGACATCTCTATCTTTGGTGGGCGTAGCCCATATTGGGTGAACCATGATACATGTTGTGTTATATGTGTCTACTTTTGTGTGATTTTGATTATTCTTGTTTATAAATCCATTGTTGTAGATGTTGATTATTCTTGTTTATACATCCTTTGTTGTAGATTTTGTGGGGATTTTTAGATTTATATTTGCATGTTTTGGATTTGATATTTTTTAGTTGTAAATGTTTCCTTATAGACCCATCCCCAACAACTAGTATTAGATCTTGGTTATTTCAGAGAAAGGGTTTGCTTCATGGTTTTTTTAGTGGTTATTACTGACATGTATGAGAGTAGGGTTTGTTTTTCTTGATGTGAAAATCACAGGAAGAGATTGAATCTCAAGTGGGAGATGGAAGAGTAAGGTTGCTGGAAATTATAGTGAAGGCGTCGGTAGGGGTGACCGTGGTTGGTTACTGGGTGACCATGGTTAGTTATTGGGAAGCCTAGTTTTAAATAGAAAATCAAATATATGAAGAAATTGAGAGATGCATGGAATGTGTCTTGTTTTGCTAAGGTGTCCCTGGTTCTTGGAGGCACAAGCATGGTAGTCAGATTGCAGATCCAGGTTATAGAGGTATGGTTTTATCTTGGTTTTGTAATGCTTTGTATTTTAATTGCACATGCATGGTTTTGGATTGTAGATCTAGATAGAGAAAAGGAGCATGTATGCATCCTTGGTGTAGTTAGATGCACGGGGATTTGATAGAGAGGTTATAACATGAAACAAAGATGGGGCTTGTTAAAAAAGAAATTTATTCATTTGAAGATGAGGGTTAGTAACTTTGGTCTTTGGTAAGGTGAGGTATTTCACCTTGATGTAGTTTATTGCATGGTTTACAAATTGTAGTGGCTTTTTACAATTTGGATGCTTCTTGAAATGACTGGCTCAACTCAACTATCAAATTTGATCGAAGTAGGCACATGGTGTGGTGTTCTATGACAAAGTGTGTGGCATTGGGTTCGTTCTAGCAACATTGACATTGATTTGAGAACCGAGGTTGGTCACCGAGGAACCGGTATCATTCGGATAAGCGTGGTTGGTTAGGGCATGGTCATGGTCAGTCTCTGTGACAACTTATTTGTAAAAGGTTTTTTGTAGCAGGAGAGGGAAGATGATTTTTTGTCCTAGTTTGGAGGATTGATTTTCTTGCATAGAGTGTACATGATAGAGACAATATTGATCACTTCATGTTTGGATCAGAAAGAGGATGAAGTTGGCTCAGTTAATCCATTGAGATTTTGAGTCAGGTATCTCTATATGATTCATGTTTTATTTCTTTCATTTGGAGCCGCTGATATTATGTTTGGATAGTGTGCATGATTTACACCATGGTTTTTTGGTGTTGTTTGACTTTTATTTCTTGGTTGTGTGGAATCTTTAGGACAAGGGTTTCTATTCTAAGGATGAGATCATCAATGAAAATTTATGATTAGACACGATTTGCATGTAATGAGAGATGTTGAGTACACATGGATGGAAAGAAGGTGATTCACCTACTTCAAAAAAATCCAAACTTCTCGTTATGTAGAAGTATTCTTAGAGAAGAAAGGGAATAAATTTTATAGTTCTTTCATTTGGTTTTATTTCTCACCGACATATTAACTTTTGAGCTTTGTGTTAGAGGTAATGTAGGGGGTTTTGTGTTCACTAGAACAAGCCATGGTTTTTGCATTGCAAGATTGGATACATGATGCACATGTAGAGTGAGAGGATATTGCTACTATTTAGAGTGGGGGAGGAATAAGTTAGTTTTGGAGGGAAGTCATGACTTTGTAGGTATTTTGGGTTTATTGTTTTATGATATCACTTGTGGTTTATTTTGTGGTGCCTGGATATTCTATGGGAAGGTAGTTGATGGTGCATTTAATCTGGTTTTAGATGATATAGCAATTTTCAAAGTTTGAATGGTGAAAAATGAGAGAATCTTCTAGTTACCGAGAGACCAAAGTGTTGGTTAGGGTTAACTGTGGTTGGTTAGAGTTAACCATGCTTGGTTCGATTACTGGTTTGATAAGCGAGTGCTTATTTACCATTTTTAGATGGTGACCTTGTTTTGATTTCATCTTGGTTGATTGTGAAGAGTATGTTGATGACATGTTTTCTAGTATTTGCACTTAATATTAGTGACCTAGTTTAGCATGTATGTTTATTAGTGACATTGATGAGCACATGATTCATATTCATATTTGGAGTTAGTTGGTGGAAAACTTGGAGCTTTTAGAGAGCTTGGAGATATGGATTGATGTAAATGGTGAGCTTATACATGTGGATAGAATCATTTTTGTGAGTCTATGATGATGTAGATGTTTGATTTGCATATGGATTCCTTGAGCATGAGTAGGGGATGTTTGTATTTCCTCTTGATTACTATGTTACTCCATAGGAGATGTTATCTATAGATGATTTTATTGGACATGCTAGTTGCTTTTGCATGGTTGGATTTGTAGATTGCAGTGTTTGGATTATTTGAGTTATGTAGGTTTGTGGATTGATCAACCACTATTGCAGGAAGAACTCATTTGGGCTATCTTTACTCGGGATCTTGTTTTCCTTTTGAATATCCTAGTTTGTCTTGTCTTGGTTAGTTGCATTGGTGGTTGCATGGAGACATGGATAGATGGTTAGATAACATGGTTGATTTTTATAGGTATGGATATGGTTGCGGTTGAATAAGCTCGGTATTTCAGTTTGAGTAGGAGCTCTTGCATGTGTGTTAGTCATGGTGTCTTAGTTGCATGCATGAGAGGCTTGGTGTTATGATTCAGTGGGAGCTTGATGTATGGATAACTCGTGTATCATGATTAGGAGTAGCTTCGTGAAGGTATATGGTAAGTCATAGGTTTTTATCTTATTTTTTTAGAATATGTTTTAATATTCCTAATTTCATTTGAGAGAATTGTTGATATAAAGAATAGATGGTCTTCATGATATATAGAGGATGGTGATGTACAGTACATGTACGGGTTGAACAATTTATCTACAAGTGGGAGATTTTTAGGATTGTGGAGCTGAATTGCTACATATATAACATGATTTACACCTTACTAGTTTGCACATGAATCGGTCCCATCGGGGTAACCGGTGTTGGTCAACATCGAGGGTAACCGACACTGGTTACTTGTGCATGGAATGTTTTATTTGACCTACATGATTTTATCTAGATTTTATTTTAAATCTGATTTAAAGGATGCAATTACATGGCTATTGTACCCTAAGTTTGTATATGGCTATATAAGATTGAAAACTAGGGTTAGATAGGTTAAGAAAAGATAATAACTGAGCTATCCTTGGTTGAAAGGATGATGAAGAAGAAGAAGATAAAGAAAAAGAAGATTGCATGAAGACAAGATCTTTCATAGAGAGAAGCTAAAATGAGAAGGAAAGTGCAAGTACACTATTGGTGTGAAGATGGTATTATATTCTATTGTATTTAATTTGTATTATTTAGTCTCATGTAATGGCTTGCATAGTATGTAAAGCAATTAGTATTTCTTCTTGTTAGATCCTCATGTTGTTGTGAGATCTTATTATTGCTAATTCTTATAGATCCACATGTTGCGAGATCTTGTATTACAGATCCATGAGATCACGATGTATTGTTGATCCATACAAATATAGTATTAAAGATAAAGTTGTCTTCATGTTTACACAAAGTTGATGCGGTGATGATGGAGAGACTTATTTCTTGGTGCACAATTATGGTTACACATTGGTAGACCCTTCTAGAGGTCTTATTTGTAGATTAATAGTACAATGAGATCTTGGTTTCACAAGAGAAAATTTAGGGTAGCTTCGGGTATGTGAGATCTAGTGGTGTTTCAGAGGCATGGTTGTAGTGTACTTAGGTAGATCTAGTTAGAGATCAGGAGGAGACAAATGTGGTGGTATGGAGGTAAGGTGTAGTGTACTTAGGTAGATCTAGTTGGAGATCTAGAGAAAGAGATACTCTTGTAAAGAAACATGTACTTTTGTGTAGAAGAGTTGGTTTTTAATATCTTGTTATATTATATATATGAGATCTCTATCTTTGGTGGATGTAGCCCACATTGGGTGAACCACAATACATGTTGTGTTATGTGTGTGTACTTTTTGTAATTTGTATTATTCTTGTTTATACTTCCACTCTTTGTAGATTTTGTGGGGATTGTTAGATCCGTATTTTCATGTTTTGGATTTGATATTCTATAGGTGCAAATGTTTCCACATAGACCCATCTCCAACAAGAGGAAATATTGTTTCACATTACTATCTTGTAATGGATTTACTTTTTCAAGTACACAAAGGTCTTTCTTAATCATTGTATTCTTCTTGTTCATTGTGAGATTATTACGTAGAATAGTGTATACTTTGAAATGGTTAAAATACGTTGTAAAATCCTATATGTAGCATAAATTTTATAGAAGTTATTATAATTCCCTTAAGGGTGTTTTTGGTGTATAAGAAAAATATAGCAAGTTATTTATCTCATCTCTAAATACATTATTTTTATTTAGGATCTTGAATATTTTAGATGAATTTTGTGCACACCGAGTATCAATGAATGCAAATGTTAGTTCATAGATCATGTTAAAATGATTTTTCTTTTCAAGCATCATAGTTAAGGATGGGTTCATTCCATGGGAACATTAATGTGTTAGGGTCATAAAAGTAGTTGTCACCCCCTCAAAATCTCCATTAAAAACACCCAAGTTATATATAAACCTACTAAGAATATCATAAATGTAAACCATACACATGTTTATTCTCGTAACACCGAGCTTAAAAGTAATCCATTACCATTAAAGCTTTTCCAAAAATCCCACCAATTTTGTGATCTAATATCATTTAAAGAAGCCTTGGCCAAAGAATGTTATGCAAAATGCAATATTTGAATTTGTTTATTATCTGCATTTTGGATATGTGTTTGATTGTTAAGTGCTTATAATAAATCAAGTGACAACTATTTTGAGAGAAGTATTGTATCTATGACTACACTTTCTTCAAATTGATTTACACCAATCATAAAGGAAACCAAGCCTTAAGAGCATTTCCTTTATTCATATCCCCCAACTAGGTCCACTCACATTGGGTCAGGAAGATCCAGAAGTAGTAGGGTAAATTCATCCCCCTTTTGAAGGTTCCTTCTTATCAACTCCTTGATTTGTTTAAATGAGTTGAGTGTTGAAAAAATACATGGCTATTAACAACAACAAAAATTTCATTGTTCACAACTCTCTTAGAGACAACCCATTTAGGTTAGCTTCTAATCTCCCAAGGGTGTTATTTTGGGATCCAACACTCGTGTGACATCATTTCCAGGGAGATTCTTTAAATTCTATTGGTTATTGATTGATATATGTTCTACTAGGCCTTTAATAACATCCGAACGGAACCATTTTCGGGGAGATTCTTAAAATTTTCCTAGTTATTGATTGATATATGTTCTACTAGCTTGTCAACAACACTCAAGTGGTACCATTGGTGAGTAGGTTCTGTAAATTATAATGGTTATTAAATGATATATGTTCTACTATCCCGTCAACAACACTAGTGTGGCACCTTTCTAGGGAATCAAGAAGTCCAAGTTATAGTTTTCTTAGGCTATTTAAATTTTTAGTGTTCTAATAATTTAAAGGATTTCCATTTAACCTAACTCCGTTGAATGTAGGAAGATTCATAGAGATCTGAAAGCTCACCCTTCTAGTTTATAAATCTATTCTTTCAATAAATTTTGAGTTAGTTTATACATCTAAGGTGAAAGGCGTTGGCGGTGGCTTCATCTTTCAATGAAAATATGGTATGTACCAATAGGTTTTTTTACAACTTGACGATTAACTATACCCTTTGCAAACCTGAAGAGAAGAAGGTCCTTTTTCAGGTCTTATCCTATCAAGATGTTACTTTTAGAACTGAAAGGTAAAAATTCAAAAAGAAGTAGATCCGGGAAATCGGTGGCGATCAAAATTAAAAAGGTTCAACATCTACAAGTATCAAGGTAATCTTCATCTCCCTTCTTTGTTGACTCATGAAAATCAAGTATTTTGTGAAGTTGAGTCCTGAAGGATTTCCATGTTGAATATTATACTCCTCTACCTCTAAGTTCTCCAGTTCCCCACATTTTTAATCCTTCCTTTTGAAAATCCTCCATCAAGTAATATTTCAAATTCTCCACCACAATTTTATTTTTTGGGTAATACTTATACATCCATAATGTTCCATGGAATGGTGCACTATCCTAATGAAGTATAACATGACATTAAGGATATGTTTCCTATATTTCAAGGGAATGATACTATAAGTGATGATCATCATCTTGTATTTTAGTAGGAAGATATGGATAGCTATGGGAATAGACATGAAGATGTTTATATTCAGATATAAATATAAATATTAGAAGAAGATTGTAGGGAATGGTATAAATTTATGCCTATGAAATCAATTGATTCTTGGGTAGAAATGAAGAATGTTTTTAGTTTACAATATGGTAATAAGACAACCCCATATCCATTGATAGTAGGAATGTCAATAGTAGAAGAGGAACAAATCATTGAGTGGTGTGATAAATTTTTGTTACCAAACCCCCTTATGTGTATCTTGTTAAAGATATTAATATTAATGAAAAAATGATTTTAGTGTTGTATGTATGATGATAATCCAAAATTATTCGACACAAGGAGCTACTTCTACTAGGCTTATAAATTTAAAAATTATAAAATAATTTTAGGCCTATAAAAATAGAGTTTTCCTCTTCCTCATGTAGTTGATTATGATATGGATGTAACTCAATAATTTGAACTTCCTAGTGCAAACCTTGAAGACATTGATGCTACGGACCCCGAGTTTTGATGAAGAATACCCTGTTATCCAAAATTCACCCCTAGGGTTAATTTGATAACATGCATCGAAATTCTCAATGGCAAATGGATCGATTCAGTGGCAAAAATCATGTTTCTGGGTCCCCTGCATTTTTTTCTAACTCCCCGGTCAAGAAGGAAAGAGAAAGCTCTGAGGAAAGGTGAAAAAAGTGGCAAAAACAAGCTTGGGACAGGAAAAATCATGAAAATTGGCTAAGTCCTAGTCCTCGCAAAAGTTGGAACAGTTGGGACATCGAGGCGCGGATCGGCCGAAAAGCCTCCAGGCGGCCCGTGAAGCAAAGGGACATTTGGGACATGAAGACGCGAAGGGCGCGAACCACCCGGTTCGGCTGAAAAGGAGAACTTTCGCACTAAGCATTTGGGACATCTGGGCCGCGAGGACGCGAAGGACGTGAAAAGGCGAAGCGGCCGAGAGCAAAGGAAGCCCATTTCGGGTGGTTCGGAAGAATTTGTCCCAGACAGTCCGGGACAGTTGGAACAAATGGACGAAGGACGTGAACCGGCTGGTTTGGCCAAAATGGGGAACTTCAGCACTGGGACAGTTGGGACAAAGGGACACGTGGGACACGGATAGCCAAAGGAGCCGAAAGCCAATCAAGCAACGCCACGTGTCATCGGCCGAATGAGGGACAAGGAAGCCCATTTCGGGCGGATCGGGAGTTTTTGTCCCAAATAGTTTGGGACATCTGGGACATGAAGACGCGAAGGGCGCGAAAAGCCGGCAGACCCGCGGACCAATCAAATCACGACACGTGTCACAAGGGAGAAAGTCCAAAAGTCAAAGGGCGAGGTTTCAAGCACTGACCCGAGCCAATTAAAAGAGGACACATGTCCAATGAAGCAAGAAAACCCATGAGGTGGAAGGAGAGATAATTATGCATCCAATCAGCGCTTGACACGTGTCATCCAGGTGGCAGAGCACGGGAAAGATTTCAAAATCTGTTTTGGCCTGTTTCGTGCCCTAAATCTTCAGATCGTCGTATCTTTCGATCCAGAGCTCGGATTTGCACGTTCTTTATATCAACGGAAAGCTGTTGAAATTCTCTACATGATTCTAGGATCAATCTTGCATTTTGGTGTAGTCTAGAGAGAGAAAATTGAGAAAACGTCCCTGACGCGTGGTAATGCCAGAAGTGATGCTCCAACAACCAGCTTTAATGCAGCAGACAGTTCGCCGCTTCTGTTAGACAGCCCGCCATTTTGCCAGGATCCGCCACTTCTGCCATAATGAGATGATTTAAAATACGACCTAGAAGTGGTTGGGGCAGATTCTGAATTTCCTCTCTTTTCCCTCTCTCATTCTTCCTATATATTGTAAAGAGGAGCTTCTTTCAAAAGGTCGAACATTTTCTGTTTTGCTCCTCCCTTCTTCTCCTATCAGGTGAATTTGTGGAGTTCGAACCTCTCATTTGAAACTGTAATATGACTCTGCCTCTTGGCATTCTGTAGTGTATTGTATCAATCTTTGGAGCAAGTAATACATGTCTGTGGATGATTCTCAACCCTCTCTGTGTTCATTTTGCATCCTCCTGGTCTTTCACTGCAAGTTTTGTTATCTGTGCATGATCTTATATCACATTTGAATGGTCTGTGTTTACTGGAAAGATAGGTTGTTCTTCATTCCTCGGTGCATCACCTCTATTAGCTTAGATTTATTTTTATGCATCTTCTTACCCTGTCTCCTTGGCAGATTAGATTAGGTTTTGAGCAAACCCTCTGCATATTTCGTGTGCATCTGAACAGAGGAATAGGAACCAACCTTCTCTGGAGAATCCTTTCTCACTTTTCAAGTCCCACACTTGGAGAAAGGATTCAATGTTATGCAATCACACTGGATGATAGTATGGTCAACCTAGAAACCTGACCAGCATCCAGGGGTGCTGTGATTTTGCACTAACAGTTTTGGCACGCCCGGTGGGACCTAGAGGTCTCATTTTTATCAGTAGCAGGGTTGATGTGCATCTGCTGCATTTTTCTTGCTTAAAAAGAGCTATTATTTGCATATCTGGCGACTCCAAGGGGAAAAATCAACTGGTTTCAGCAGTGCAGGCCTGAAAACTTATGAGAAGAATCACAAGGTCAAGAGTTGGAGAAGAAGAAGTGTTGTTTGAATACCTGCAATTATCTCCAAGAAGAAGGCAAAGAGGAAGAAGGATTCAAAGGTCTCCATCTCCACCAAATAGAACTCTCTCAACTCCTCCACCTGGTAGGCCTTTCATTCAGTCAACAAGGGTTTTAAGACCAATAGAATGGCTCAAAACAATCCCTACGTCAACTTCACAGGCAGCAGCCCACTTGCTCTCAATGCACAACATCCAGTTCCTATTGCAGCCTTGAAGAACATTCCCTACTTCACCGGAGAAAATCAGACTACTCCAGGTGATCATGTTAAAGATATTGCTAACCTTTGTGCAATCCATGAAATCAATGAAATGCAAGTGGCTGTCAAGTTACTGGCATCTTCCTTCAAGGGTAAAGCATTACAATGGTTTAGGAGCCTTGGAGCTGGTTCTATCACAAACTGGAATCAGCTGTGTATTGCACTTCACGAGCAATTTGGAGAGAAGGGAGACAACTTGTCTCTTTTGGAGCAGCTGACAACCATCAAGAGGGCTCCCAATGAGTAAGCTGACCGATTTCAACTTCAGATTTCAAAAAACTTGGGAGAGGATTCCAGTGGCAGTCAGGCCAACAAATCGAAGGTGCTTTTCTCTACTATCTCAAAGCTCTAAATTCTAATATTTCTATGTTAATTCAATCCATGGGAGGCATAACTATCCCTATGGCTTATAACATTGCCATTAGGGCTGAAAATTGTTTAATCCAAGCTGGCAAACTTGCCCCTAGGCCTCCCATGCCATTGTTTCCAAGTTTAGAGAGTCCAAACACTAGTCAAGCACCTAATTTGACTCCTTCTCCCACTCCTAGAAATCAGAGTTCAAATGAAGCTTCCACTTCATCTCCAAGTGCCCCAAATGAGCTTCAAGAGGTCATGAAGCAATTACAAAACCTAGGCAATGAGCTAGTTACTCTCAAGAGGAAACAAGCCCAAGGTTTCAGACCTTCTTATCAACCCCAAGCTCAACCTAATAGGCAGCCATACCAACCACAAAGACCACCTAATCCAGCTGCAAATATGAATCAAACAAGGCCTCCTGCCAATAGACCATTCCAGCCCTATAATCCAAATGTCATATCTGCCTCTAAAGCATTAGTGCCAACACAGAACAACATTGCTCAGGAATATGATTGGTGCTTTCCATGCAATGAGCCTCATAACCAATCCATGTGTTTCAATGGTGCCCTCAATCAAGCATTGATGGTGACAACTACTAGAGTGGAGGGTGAGGGCAGTCAAGGAAACAGTCAACAACAAGAAACATTCCAACAGAATCAGCCCCAAATGACACCACATTGGTGAACTGGCAAGCAGAGGATTTCTGTGGCATGAATCAAGTGGTTTCTCAAGGTGTTGCAGCCAACACAAGGTCAAAAAGGAGAAATTTGGGTGAGGAGCAGCCACTAGCTCCAACCAGCCCACAACCTTCTATGACTCCAGAAATGATTGGCAAGCAAAGTCCCATTTCAAATGCACAAGGGCAGCCAAGAACAGCCCCTAGGCCAACTCAAATGCCAGCTGTTGCTGCCCACGTACAAGGAGTAAATGTGCAAACCAAGGGACAGCAGAGAGATCCTTCATCACCATTCAGTATCATTGATCAGATGAAGAAGACAAACATCAATATATCTATGTGGGAATCCCTATCCATCCTAGGCCAAAGAGATCTGCTGCAAGCTGCCATGAAGGATTGGCCAACTTCGAATCAGCAGGTTCAGATGCAAGACAAAGTGCTTACAAATGCTGCCCAGCCTGAAGGAAGTCATGGAGCACAACAAGGTAAAATGTTGAAGCCCCCTTTCTATGTTTCGTTAATCATTGGAAATCAGCTAGTACATAATTGCATGATAGACTCCGGGGCAAGTAGCTCAGTAATGCCTAAACAGATAGCTGATCAGCTAGGGCTCCAGTATGAAATAACATCTAAAGGGGTAGTGCAGCTAGATGGGACAGCAATAGCAACAGTTGGAGTGATTAGAAATTTGAGTCTTACCTTGCATGCATGTCCAAATGTTGTTGTTTTACAAGATGTATCAGTCATAGACCTTCCACCACTCTTTGCATTGTGCTTGTCAAGAGACTTCACTGCTAAAATTGGAGGCTATCTTTTGGCGGATTGGTCTCACATGCTGTTTAGAACAAGGTATGGAACTAAGGCTACAATTAGGTCTGAACCTATTGCAAACTTCCATATTGAGCCTTACACTCCAAGTCAGATTAATGCCAATTGCTCAGCATTTGATCAAGAAGATCACCCTAGCACTGACGAGGCTGACACCAAGGTTGGAAGTATCCCGGATTTGACTCTTGATGAATGGGCAAGCAAGGTGCATGCTTTTGATCCTTATCAAGAAGTAGAAGAATCTGAGCTAGGGGTTTATTGTTTACATGAAGAGGATCAACCTCTCCCCAGCATCACCAAGCCAGATCATAAGGACAAGAATGAAGTATGGCAGTTGTTCTTTGATGGATCAAGGAGTAGACAAGGTGTAGGAGGAGGAGCTATGCTCGTTTCACCACAAGGTATAAGGTATTACTCAGCCTTCCGTTTCCAGTTTTCCTGTTCAAATAACACTGCTGAATATGAAGCCTTGGTGCAAGGGATACATTGGGCAATCAAGAAGAAAATAAAGAACTTGCAAGTCTTTGGTGACAGTGAACTAATCGTCAATCAAGTCAGGGGACAACATGCTACAAAGAATGAACTGCTAAAGAACTACAAGAATAGGGTATGGGACCTCGTTGAGGATTTCGAAGCTTTCAATATCGCATCCATACCTAGGAAGAAAAATGAAGCCGTGGATAGGCTCGCAGCTGTTGGAGCAATGTTTGATGTGGTTGACAACATCAAAAGGGAAAAAACACAGCCACATGTCCATGTGATTGTGAGGCCAGCAGTTCCAGATAATAACACCAGCTGGCAGGTGTTTGAGAACGATCAACAGATCGTCAATTTCTTACAAGAAGAGGCTGAATTCTCAGCTAGGAATCAGGACAGATTAGAGCAGCAGTATGGGGATCAAGTAGTGCAGCTATGGACAAACAAGCTTCCTAGGGGTTTAGTAACATTGGAGTCTATCTTCAACCCTAATGACCAGTTCCGTAAGGAAAAGGCTAACATACAGGTCAAAAGAGAAGATTCAGAGCCAATTCCGGTTGGGGAAAACAAAACACTTCAAATTGGCAAGGTAGCCACTGAACAGGAGAAATCAGATTTCATACAACTTTGCCAAGAATTTCCAGATGTCTTCGCTTGGAGCTATGAAGACTTGAAAGGTTTCAATCCCAACCTGGCTCAGCATACCATAGAATTGGATCCAGATGCTAAGCCCATCAGGTAGAAGCAGAGACCAGTCAACCCTCACATTGAGCCTCTAATGAAGAAAGAGCTAAATAAGCTAATAGAGGCAAGCATTATATTCCGATCAAGCACTCAAGCTGGGTCGCAAACTTGGTTCCGGTCAAGAAGAAGAGCGGAGAAATCAGGTTGTGTGTAGATTTTCGAGACCTAAACAGGGCATCTCTCAAAGACCATTACCCACTTCCTTCAATGGAACAAATATTGCAAGTAGTATCCGGTTCGGAGAGATTCTCTCTCCTAGATGGCTACTCAGGGTATAATCAGGTAATGGTGAAGGAAGATGACCAGTTCAAGATGGCTTTCACCACCAAATGGGGGACCTATGCCTACAAGAAGATGCCATTTGGGCTATCAAATGCTGGAGCCACTTTCCAAAGGGCAATGGATATGGCATTCAAGGGGTTGATCAATAAAATAGTTTTGATATACCTTGATGACATCACTGTATTCTCCAAAAATGTAGTGGATCACCTCTTTCATCTGAGGCAGGTATTTCAGAGGTGTAGAAGATTTGGGGTATCATTGAATCCCAAAAAATGCATATTCTTGGCTCATGAGGGAAAACTTCTTGGCCATATTGTTTCAAAGGAGGGATTGATGATTGACCCAGAAAGAGTTGAAGCAATTCAAGCGTTGCCATTGCCAAGTTATAAGAAGTCTCTTCAAAGCTTCTTAGGAAGGATCAATTTTGTCCGCAGGTTTGTTCCAAACTTTGCAGCTCTCGTAAAGCCAATAACACTGATGTTGAAGAAGAGCATGGCATTTAAGTGGACATCTGAAGGCAAGGCAAGTTTTGAGGCAATAAAAGAGGCTATATCTCAAGCTCCAACTCTCGTCAATCCAAACTTCTCCAAGGATTTCATGCTATACGCCTTTGGTGGTGGAGATACAATTTCTGCAATCTTGGCACAACAAAACAAAGAAGGATTAGAACAACCAGTTGCTTTCTTCAGTCAAGGCTTGGAGGAATACGAAACTAGGTACTCTTTCATTGAAAAGCATGTACTTGCAGTGATCAGGAGTTTAAAGAAATTCAAGCACCTAGTCTCAAACAACAAAATCCAATTATTGGTCTCTCATGGGAGTCAGGGACTTCCTTCTAAACAAGGATCTGAATGAGAAACGTGCAGGATGGATAACTCATGTCATGGAATATGACATCGAGATCAAGGTCACCAAACTAGTACGTGGGAAGGGACTATGCGAACAACTAGCCTTGAGTCAACAAGTTGAAGCAGGTAATGAAGAAGATGTTGTCTTGGTACTACAGGATGGTCAAGAATAGGAAAATGATAATGTGCCCACTCCCTGTTGGACTCAGAGTATGATACACTTCCTACAGATAGGCCTATGCCCTCCAGAAATGAGCAAAGTGAAGAGGAGATACTTCAGGTTGCAGGTTGTTCCATATGCCATTGTTGATGGAGTTTTGTTCAAGAAAGATGTGAATGGAGTGCTGTTGAGATGCATTAGCACAAATCAGATTCAAAGGGTGTTGGAAGAGTTTCATGGTGGACCAGCTGGTGGTCATTTTGCACCAAGAGTGACAATCTAAAAATCATGAAGGCTGGTTATTATTGGCCTAAAATCTTCAGTGATTGCTATGCATGGATCAAGAGGTGTAAGAATTGTGCATTCTTCACAGGAAAAGAAAGACTTGCTGCCCTTCCATTACATCCAATCTCAGTTGACCAGCCATTCATGCAATGGGGTTTGGACTTCATTGGAGTCATTAATCCCAATTCAAGCCAAGGGCACAAATGGATTTTGACAGCCACGGACTACTTCACCAGATGGACAGAAGCAGTAGCACTCAAAGAGGCAAATGAGTCTAGCATCTTAGACTTTTATGAGGGGATAACTACCAGATTTGGCGTACCTGCTACAATAATCTCTGATAATGCATTGGCATTCATTGGATCTAAGGTGACTGAGTGGGCTGTCAAGAATGGGATCTACCTAAGCACTTCATCAAACTATTACCCTCAAGGTAATGGCCAGGCCGAGTCTACAAACAAGAACTTGTTGAGGATCATTAGGAGGACTCTTGATGAGAATCAGAGGTCTTGGCATACCAAGCTGAAATCAGCCTTATGGGCTGATAGGATCACTCCCAAAAGATCCACAGGTAATTCTCCATTCAGGCTTGTCTATGGAAGAGAGGCAATCTTGCCCATGTCACTTGAGTTGCCAACATTGGAACTCATGAAGCAGCTGGAGTTGCTTGAATTTGAGCCCATGGAGGTGAGGTATGCAGAGTTGATGGAGCTGCAAGAGATCAGAAATCAGGCATCCCAAGCAATGGAAAAGGATCAAGCTTTGATCAAGAAGACCTTTGATAGAAAGGCCAAGGATAGATCTTTTCAAGTTGGAGATCTAGTGTTGAAATGGGATATGGACAGAGCAAAACCGGGAAGGCATTCAAAATTTGATGCCATTTGGAGTGGCCCATACATGGTCACAAAGTGCAAGAACAACAATGCTTTCCAATTGGCCTCATTGGATGGTGAAGAACTGCAGATTCCAGTCAATGGAATCTATCTCAAGCGTTGCTTCTAGAGGGAAGTTCACTACCTCTGTAAATATTAGATTAGATTTTCTTTCCTCCAAGTGCTTGTGCACATTGTTTTGTTGTAGGTTAGTCTTGTTTTCCCTAAGTGCTTTGGCACAACTTGCTGTCCATGGAGATGTTTAGCAGTCCTTGCTTTCATCAGGTGATATTCCATCTTCCTCCTTACACATTCTTAGTCAATTGGGATTCTAAACTGAATGTTTGATAACTCCATGCCCAATGGATCGCTAAAAGCCACGGTCTTTTCACCTAGCAGGCAGGTACCCCCACTGAGTCACCAATTGTTATCCAAAATTCACCCCCAGGGTTAATTTGATAACATGCATCAGAATTCTCAAGTCCCAGGCAAATGGATTGATTCAGGGAAAAAATCATGTTTCTAGGGTCCCCTCAGATTTTTTCTAACTCCCCTAGCCAAGAAGGAAAGAGCAAGCTCTGAGGAAAGGTGAAAAAGTGGAAAAAACAAGCTTGGGACAGGAAAAATCATGAAAATTGGCTAAGTCCTAGTCCTCGCAAAAGTTGGAACAGTTGGGACATCGAGGCGCGGATCGGCCGAAAAGCCTCCAGGTGGCCCGCGAAGCAAAGGACATTTGGGACATGAAGACGGACAAGGTGCGAACATGAAGTTGGCGGACCACCTGGTTTGGCCGAAAAGGAGAACTTTTGCACTAAGCATTTGGGACATTGGGCCACGAGGACACGAAGGCACGTGAAAAGTGGTTGGCCAAGAGCAAAGGAAGCCCATTTTAGGCGGTTCAGAAGAATTTGTCCTGCGATGGGCCCGACAGTTGGAACAAATGGACATGAAGGACGAACCGGGTTCAGCTGAAAACGGGAACTTCAAAGACTCGGGACGCTTGGGACAAAGGACGCGTGGGACGCAGATAGCCGAAGGAGCCGAAAGCCAATCAAGCAACGCCACGTGTCATCGGCCGAATGAGGGACAAGGAAGCCCATTTCGGGCGGATCGGGAGTTTTTGTCCCAAACAGTTTGGGACATCTGGGACATGAAGACGTGAAGGGTGTGAAAAGCCGGCAGACCCGCAGACCAATCAAATCACGACACGTGTCACAAGGGAGAAAGTCCAAAAGTCAAAGGGCGAGGTTTCAAGCACTGACCCGAGCCAATTAAAAGAGGACACGTGTCCAATGAAGCAGGAAAACCCACGGGATAGGGAAGGAGAGATAATTACGCATCCAATCAGCGCTTGACACGTGTCGTCCAGGTGGCAGAGCGTGGGAAAAGATTTCAAAATCCGTTTTGGCCTGTTTCGTGCCCTAAATCTTCGGATCGTCGTATCTTTCGATCCAGAGCTCGGATTTGCACGTTCTTTATATCAACGGAAAGCTGTTGAAATTCTCTACATGATTCTGGGATCAATCTTGCATTTTGGTGCAGTCTGGAGAGAGAAAATTGAGAAAATGTCCCTGACGCGTGGTAATGCCAGAAGTGATGCTCCAACAACCAGCTTTAATGCAGCAGACAGTTCACGCTTCTGTTAGACAACCCGCCGTTTTGCCAGGATCCGCCGCTTCTGCCATAATGAGATGATTTAAAATATGACCTAGAAGTGGTTGGGGCAGATTCTGAATTTCCTCTCTTTTCCCTCTCTCATTCTTCCTATATATTGTAAAGAGGAGCTTCTTTCAAAAGGTCGAACATTTTCTGTTTTGCTCCTCCCTTCTTCTCCTATCAGGCGAATTCGTGGAGTTCGAACCTCTCATTTGAAACTGTAATATGACTCTGCCTCTTGGCATTCTGTAGTGCATTGTATCAATCTTTGGAGTAAGTAATACATGTCTGTGGATGATTCTCAACCCTCTCTATGTTCATTTTGCATCCTCCTGGTCTTTCACCTGTAAGCAAGCATGATCTTTATCACATTTGAATGGTCTCGTGTTTACCGGCAAGATAGGTTGTTCTTATATCACATTTAGCTTAGATTTATTTTTATGCATCTTCTTAGTTTACCGGGCATTAGATAGGTTTCGAGTTCCCTCGCATATTTCGTGTGCATCACCTCTATTAGCTTTGGAGAATCCTTTCTCACTTTTCAAGTCCCACACTTGGAGAAAGGATTCAATGTTATGCAATCACACTGGATGATAGTAGGGGTGATGGTGGTTCTTAACATTCCTTAAAGTTAAAAAGATCATGGTTCTTACTTATCTAGATTGAAGATGATGGTTAGACTCATTAGTTTCTAAAGTGTGAAGATGAATTGATAGATCAATTCACCGATATTGAGACTATGGTTTTCTTAAGTAATGATTAATAAACCATCTTTGGGAAGGATGTAATATAATTAAGAAAAGATGATATCCCTAAAGGGTTAGTCGGTCTTGAGTCAAATTTTGACAATACTGACATATTTGGGAGCATGTTTATCTATGTGCCCTTAGATGTTGAAGAATATAACTTGGATAGCCCTTGAGATCCCATTAAGGTTTGGCTAGGATGTAGCATGATCAAAAGAGAAAACCAACTTATTCCTAATGGCTGAAAAACTTACTAGGATTACTCGACTTTGTCTTATCTAGATAATCAATTATGATCATTGTATAATTTATTTGTTTTGTTTTGTTTTGTTTTGATACTTCCTATTTGTACCTTATTTGTGTTGTTCTCCATTTTTGTGCTCTTGTTTCACAAAGTGACTGAGTTTCTCTAGTTTTCTATTTTTCCTCATCCCATTTTACATCTACTCAAATAGCCCTTTTTGTTTTCTTCCTGCGACTCCATTTCCCAATGGACTAGGCATATGGTATTTTTCTTTGTTCTTGTATCACCCACAAGGGGTGCCCATCGCCAATTAGGAGACGTTGTTGGATCTTAGTCCAGTTCCTTGGATTGAGATGGTATTTTTCATAAGATCCCCGTAATTAACTCGATTTGGTGTGTTTTAAATAGTTCCTCGTGGTCTAAAATATTAGTCCGAGTCAAAGAAGAGCCTCAATTTGTAATAAATCTCATGCCTTAGCAAGATAAATGAAAATATTCAGCAATGATTGGGACCGTATTTATGTTTTTCACAAATATCTTGTAATTTACACAAAATAATTGAAACTGGTCCTAAAAATATGAAGCTATGAAGGCTCAAGAGCATGCAACCCAACCACAAAGGAAAAAGCTATAGCAATGGTTGAAAAACTCGGTTAAAATGGGCTTATCCATTTTAACAAAGACTATACCATTCAAATATCCATCAAATTCCATCTTTGAAAAACATCAACCATTGGCATTTAAGAAAATGCAGGAGACTATAGCTAATTCATTGGTGGGTTATATTTTAAAATCCGTTTGATGTCTATTTACTTGTCAAATTAAATGCCAAGGTTAGGAGGGGCCACATGGAAGGATTCCAACTCTCCTCAAATCATTTTGGCTCCACGGACCTCAAGTCCACAAAATAAATTTTGTTAGATAATTCTTATCAGTATAAAGTGCACTAATTCAAAAATTTAGTGAAGGTAAAATAAATTTGGATAAATTTGGAAGTGACAAGTGGTACAAGTCAACGAGGTCAAAGCAATGATACGTGGCGATCTTTTTAGGAAGAAAAGTATTCTAAGTCCCTAGAAAATAAGAGGTTATGACATGAAGTCCGAACCAATAAAAAAATCACAAGGAAAGATATTATGATAGACCCGAGGAACATGGAGCTTTTCTATTATCTTGCATTTCGTGATTATCGGTTGAGGCCAAGGAAAAGGTAAAATGCGAAGTAAGCATGGGGCTTCCTCATTCTTTAATTCTTCACAACAAGTAGAAGAAGATAAAAAAAATATTGACATTACAAAGTGCGTGGAGATTTCTCATTGGCTCACACTTTGTAGTTGTCATATGATACTATCAAGATTTTGACACAATGTAGGGGCATGGAATGATCTCATTTGTCGAACTTCACACTTTGTTATAAGGGATATCAAAAGACTGAATTACGAAGAAAGCATGGATCTTTCCTATTATATCATACTTTTCCACTATCAGCCAAAGAAAAAGAAAAAATGACATTTTCTAAGAATCATGGAAATTTTCTATTAACTCACATTTATAAAGGAGAAAACAAGAGCTAAAGGGAAATCTAACTCAACAATGAAGCATGGTGTGATCTTATTAGTTCATATTTCTTAATACGATAGACTTTCCCATAAAAGAAACAAAAGGAAAGGAAAGAAAAGAAGTAAAGACCAATCCCGTGAGTCAATCAAATACTAACACATGGAAAATGGAAAACCAATGCAAATGATGGAAGATGTTGTCTTTGATCTAATGAAAGGTGTCACGTGTCACATTTCTATGCATCCCGACATGAAAAACTTCAGAGGGCTATATATTTTGATCCAGAGCTCCAAATATTATAAAATTTATATCATTGGAAAGGTATCTTCAATCCCTTGATGTTTCCATCACTAGTTTTAGGAATTGATGATGGTTGGTGGAATAAAAAAATAAAACATATTGTGCATTAAAGATGCAAATGTAGTATTGGTCAACCACCTAGATTGATGAAGTATTGTGCCTTCTTTTTCTTTATGGATGTAAAAAAGAAGGAAAGAATGATTTTGGAAAGAATTCCATGCTCCTTTACAAGATTTTAATGCTCCTTATTGGTGGTTTTAGAAGGAAACAATATTTTTCTTCTCTCTTTATCGTTCTCATCTTCTATGTGATGTAAATGGATTTCATTTACCGGAGGAGGTAGAATGAGGGTAGTTGTAGGAGTTTTTATTAAGTTGAGTTTTTCTTTCAGTTTCAAGCTTCGGAATGTAGTTTTTGTATCCATTCTACAAGGAAGAGCTAAGGTGGTTGTGTTTTATTTCCATTAGCAAGTTTTGAGGGCATTTGTTTGTGTCCCCTAGCCAGAACTTACAAGAACAAATCTCTCTGTGATTGATCAAGCTATAATTTCTCTTTCTTATGTTTTAAAGGAATGAAAGAGGCAATATTGTTTCTGTTACTATCTTATAGTGGATTTAATGTGTGAAGTACACAACGTTATTTCTTAGTCATTGTATTCTTTTAGCTAGTGTGAGATTATTGCAGAATAGTGTATACTTTGCAATGGTTAAAATCAATTGTAAAATCCTATATGCAGCATCACTTTTAAAGAAGTTCTTGTAATTCCCTTAAGGGTATTTTGGGTGTATAAGAAAAATATAGCAAGTTCTTTATCATAGCTCTAACTCCATGATTTGTAGTTAGGATTGTGAAGACTCTAGATGAATTTTGTGCACATTCAAGATCGATAAATGACAATGTTATTTCACAGATCATGTTAAATTGATTGCTATTTTCAAGCATCACAACTAAGGATGGATTCATTCCATGGGAACATTAATATACCAAGTTCATAAAATCAACCACCCTCTCCCCTCCAAATATCCATTAAAACCACCCAAGTTATCTATAAACCTACTAATCATATCCTATTTGGAAACCATACATATGCTTATTTTGCAATGCCTTTGAGCCTAAAAGTTATCCATTATGAGTAAAGCTTTGCTAGAAATCCCACCAAATCTTTGATCTAATATCATTTAAAGAATCCTTGGCCAAACAATGTTATACAAAATGCAATATCTAAAGTTGTTTATTATCTCCCTTTTGGATTTGTGTTTGATTATCAAGTTCTTACAATAAATCAAGTGACAACTCTTTTAAGAGAAGTATTCAATTTGTGGTTGCACTTGATTCAAATTGATTTACACCAACCATAAAGGAAAACAAGCCTTAAGACATTTTACTTTTCTAATATCCCCCAACTCGGACCTCTCACCTTGGCTCGATTACATCCATAAGTAGCAGAGGTAAATCAATCCCTATGTGAAGGTTCCTCCGTGTCACCTACTTGATTGGAGTAATTGAGTTGAGTGTTAGAAATTTTCATTGTCCACAACTCTCTAGACTCAACCCATTTAGGTTAGTTGCTCATCTCACAAGGAGCCAACACCGAGTGGCACCGTTATTCTTTGGGATATTTTTAAAATTATTTTGTTATTGATTGATATGTGTTCTATTATCCCATCAACAACACCAAAGGTGAGATGTTTCGGGGAGATTATTTGAATTCTCCTTGTTATTGATTGATATATGTCCTAATAGCATGCCAACAACACCCAATTTACGTCATTGTCAAGGAGATTCTTTAAATTCTCCTATTTATTGATTGATATATGTTATATTATCCTCGTCAACAAAACCCAAGTGGCGCCATTGCCAGGAATCAAGAAGTCCAAGTTATATTTTTCTTTGGCTACTTAGATTGTTGGTGCTCTAAGAATTTGAAGGCTTTCCATAAAACCTAACTCCGTTGAATGTGGGAAGATTCACAGAGATCTAAAATTTCAGCATTCTAGTTTATAAACCTATCATTTCAAGAGGTTTTTGAGTTAGTTTATACATCTAAGGTGCAAGGCCTTAGTGGCGGCTTGTTATCTCATTTTGTGTTTACACCAAAAATGAGATAAACCTAAGAAATTTTCAGTTGGTTTCCTAAGAATGCCCTTTCAGAGAGATAATCAGGTTTTCGGGTTTCAATAGCAAGACAACATGTGTTTTAGATGCTTCATGTTGTGTGTTCCCCAAAACCGGCATCAAATAAGTCTTTTGGGTTTGTGGGTCTTCTGAGCATCGGAACATGCTTTTGTCAAAACATGTTTCATGTTGCATGTCTTCCGATTCCCGAAACCCTGATTTGCTCCTTTGTATCGGGTTTCGGGACCATCAAGCATCATGCTTCATGTCACTTGTTTCCCACAACCGAAACCCGAATTAATACGAAATCCTTTGTGTCGGGTTTCTAGATATCCCAAGCATGCTGACATGGCATTAATGTTGAGTTGTCGGGTAGTTGACACGTGTCAACTGAAGTGTATTAAATGTGAAATTTCTTATAAATACTTGGATTTCCACGTCATTTTTACCAGACATACTTTTTACCTCGTGGATTTTCGTGCATGCATCTTCGACCCAGAAACCCGACTCACCTCTGTGCCTGATTGCATTGCTTGTTTTTGATCATTTTTCATTCTAATTGAAGGTATTTCCCTTTATTCTTTGTTTGTGATTTTTGTGGAATAATTGTGTAAAGGATTCTTCTGAGTTTCTATCTTTTTCTTGTTGGGGTTATTGGGGTTTTATTTATTCCATTTTGGGGTTGTTTTTAATCAAGTTTGTGTTTTAGGGTTCCCCCTTTGGAATGCTCACTTTGTTTTATTCCTTGGAATATGTCATTGTAATTAAAAATGTATCAGGATATAAACAATGGAGAAGAATTTTCATGTTTCAACCTAACAATTACCTGATTCCCTCTTTTTGGGTTTCGCAGGGTGCTTTGCAGTTTTCAAAACCCACAGTGTATCAGGAAGTTTAAGGTGTCGGGCACTTCAAACATTCAGCATCCTCCAAAGATAGCGGGATTTCTAATCTTTCTGACATCTCCAGTGTGTCAGACATTCTAATCTTTCCGACATCTCCAGTGTGTCAGACATTTCAATCTTTCCGACATCTCCAAAGTGTGTCGTATTTCAAATTCTCGACATCTTCGGGTTTTCTAAATTGTTCGACATCTCCAGTGTGTCAGACATTTCAATCTTTCTGACATCTCCAGTGTGTCAGGTATTTCAAATTCTCTGACATCTCCAGTGTGTCAAAGGTTTTCTGAATATTTCGACATCTCCAAAGTGTGTTAGGTTTTCGAATTGTTTGAAACCACCGATCTCCGATACTCTCCATTTTTTCAAGCCTATGAGATTGCTGAGCAGGTCCTCAAACCCGAAGTGTCTAAAAATCAGAAGCAATCAGATCATTCATCCTTTGAAATTCCTCATGTCGGACCCTGGTTCATCACAAGATAAGACTGAAAAATCAGGGAGGATGAAGTACAAATTTAGGAAGGTGGAGTCTCCCTCCTACATTGATTGCAATTATGACATCCGGGATACAGAGCTCGGAAACATAGATATGGAATATTTTTGGAATAGGGTCAAGAGTTCTTCCCCTGACCCCATGGATGAAATCGAGTAGCAAAGCGGTGGTCTTCCTCTTACAACAGGTTTCCCCATGTCTACTCAATGCCCTGAGTTCATCTTGGCTTGTGCTTCAAACTATGACTCTACTTCTCGTTCTATGAAAAATTAGGCGGGAGAGGTCGTAATCAAGTTGGACAAGGTTACTTCGATGATCTTCTCAAGCTGCCTAACTTTGAGGACTATGGAGATGTAGATCTCAAGTCAGCCCAAAAGCTTAGGATAATGATTAGGAGGATTGTATCAAACATGTGAACAAGAAGTTCCTAATCAAAGTAAAGCTGGCTGTTTTTAGGTTCCCAAGACTTGTTCCTAGAAGTGATTTCATTCAGGAAATCAATGATATCATTACTCTGTTGAGTCAAGTTTTTGGTTTCCCCGAATCAAATGTTTTCCAAGGATGGATGTACCAATTCATGATCATTATTAAGAAGAATCAACAGGGGATTGATTGGGGTACTCTTATTAGTAATGAGATAGATTCTCAGATGACAATAGTCTTGTCTACTAGGAAGTTTTATATGTCCTCGTATGTCACCTATGCAGCGGCCAACATGAGGAACTATCCTGGATTGGACACAAAGGGGAACAAGACAATGGAGCATGTTTATCATTATTTTCCTCAGCTAACAAGAAAAGGGTCTGAAGACCAATTCAGAAGGGTAAACGATGCCTTCTTTTACGAGAACATCTGGTAGGTAAACCCCGAACTAAGGAAAATGAGGGTCTCTGATGAGGCATGGGCTGAAGTTTCAAAATGGGGTTGTGTCTTCTTGCAATTCAAGAAGTTCACATATCTTCAAGTAGTCATGTACCCAGGGGATCCTTTCCATTTGCCTAGATATCCAGGGGACAAGCTAATCTTGATGGAGTTGGTCAGGTAATTGTTGGATTTTAAAAATTCCAACAGAGTAAACACAAGGCTGTTGTATCTTTCCCAATTTCTATTGGAAGGTATACTTGTTCAACGGTGGTGAAGGCCAAGAACATTGTACATGAGCTTCAAGACAAGTTGAAAAAGCACATGAAGCCCAGAGATGGATTCGATTTTCGAGGAGTCCTTAAGTCATATGGAACACTCTGCACCCACATGTACCAAGCATAGAAGACATTTGGATTGATTTACATGATGAGGTTTTTGTCCAAAGAAAATATCATAGCAGGTTGACACTTGCAGAGATTCAGATGCTTGAGCTCATTGACATACCAGAAGGTACTGGTGATAATGAAAGTGTTCTAGATCCTTCCTATGACAGATTGAATGAAGATCAATATGTTTTCCCACCTATTGATTGGTCTATCGGTGAAAAAGCCTCCATTACAGATAGATCGGCCCTAATTCTTGCACGCACCAAGGCATGGCTCACCTCTTGGGGAATGAGTTTCAAAGAAGATAATTTTTCAAAGTTGGTTGCTACAGAAGTGGGGCCCTCCAAAAAGGAAAAGGACAAAAGCTCTTCTAAGGGACCTATAAAGGTCAAGTTTGTCAAGAAGAGAAGAGAAGAAGAAACCCCTTCAATTGTTACTCCAATTGAAATGGTGAATGTGCCAGAATCACCAACACCACCAGAAATAGGAGAAATTTCTTTGGAAAGAGAAGTAAGCCAGCCCCTAGTTTAACAATTTGTTGACTGCCCAACCAAGTGACTTTATCTCTTGCATCATCACAAAGCTTTGGCGTCGGGATCTGCGCTTCCTACTTCACAACCACTTCTACCTCCTCTTTCCCCATCTAATTCATTGGTCATGGCCAACATTTTCTCTGGAATATCACCCCTCTCTGTTGGGACCAAAGTAACTACAAACATGCCCCCTCCTGCGCCTCTTTTCACTGAATCTGCTACCACATTGGTAACTGTCCCCACTCCACCAGTGGATCTCCCTCTCCTTGAAAGTATGATACCAACTTCTAAAACAAATGAAACTCCCTCTGGCATGCCCCAATGGTTACTTGAGAAAACTCGAGGAAAAGGAAGGTGGTTGTACCCATACCAGCCTTTGATTTTAGTTCACTCAAGGTTTCTACTGCTAAATCAGCCAAGAAACCCAAAATATTTTCAATGGTTTTAGTGGACACTTCAGACATAAGTTTGCAGAGATCACCACTCCCACAACTGACAAAACCAAAGAGGACATAATGGCCTCTGACTATCAGATAAACAGGGTGGCTCTAGGAGAAGTGACAATAGAAGGAGCACAACAGGATGCACGAGATGCTATGAACGTGCTATGCCAGAAATTGAAGGAAATAAAGGACAACAGAGATGAGCTTAAAGAAAAGGTGGAGTAGTTAACTGAAGTATTACTTAAGCTCTCAAAACCCCTTGAATCTGCACCATCTTCTTCTGTCCCTATCGGGTTCGATTTCTCATCAGTGCCTATAATTGAGAAGATTAATGAAAAAGGGAGAGTGGTCGATGAATGGACCCAAAGGCTACTCCAACAGGGGAAAGAAGTGATTCAAGACACCATAGAAGTTTATCAATCTTTGGGAATATACAGAGTGATGGGGAAAAGATGGATGATGATTTCTCTCAAGAAATCAGACACCTTGATTTGAATTTTGAAGCTCTCTAGGTACTGAAGAAAATCCCATCACGCATCTTGGTAGAAGAAGGCGTCATCCCACATGCGGATAAGCATTTCCAGCTGACCAAAGCCATCAAGTTCAGGGTAAAGATTCTCAACAAAGCTTGTGGTAAATTGAGAGAATCAAGAGATCAATTGATTGATGGAAAAAGTGACCTGGAAGAAGAACTGCTGAAAATTTGTGCAAAAGTGTCAGGTGGAAACTCGGGCATCCTACCAGCTGATGATCTTTTCAAACAAATCCAAGAATCCATTCAGCATGAACCAACTCACGGATTTGGTATTGAAATCATTGACAGGTTTGTAAAGGTTGAACATTCTTTGGAGGCCCTAAGAAAACTCAACAAAAGATTGAGAAAGCTTCCGTAAGTAGTGCGGTGACACTCATGAAACATGTGAAGTGTTGAGTGATCATTCCATTGCGCCTGATGAAAATGAGGTACAAGGTATAATCTAGAAGTTCCAAGAATTTCATAACAAATAAGCTCAGTTAGAAGAAGAGAAAGATGAGGAAGAAAATTATGATGATTCAGACTAAGTCTTGATGTGACGTGTCATTTCAATATTGAAATTGACATATCTTTTTCATTTCTTTTTTGTCACATAGGAATCATATTTTGACTTGGTCTCCTGTGTGAGAGTCAAGCAAAATAGGAATCTTGTTAAAATCTTTTTTATAGGGTTTGTCCTATTTTCTCTCAACTATTTTTATTATAAATAAGTGATGTACGTACATTCCAAAGGGTTGAGATTTTTGGAATATTGAGAACTATTGTGAAGAATAAAGACTTTTTGTTTTCTTTTAATCATTTGAGGAATAGAAGCTGATGTTATTTTACAAACTTTGTTGCATGAGATGTATCTTTCTTAAGATATTGTTCTAATGTTCGTAATCTTAAGCTATTCTTTGTTTAGCATCTTGATGATTCTAATCATTTCAAACATTACATTTGTTATCAAAAGCTCGTATGATTATTTCGTGCTCTATGTTTACTCGAAAGAAAATATGTTCCTCTCATTTCCTTTCCATTGTGTTTTTTCCATAATAATAATTTCCGACCCAGTCCATTTATAAAGACAATATCCTCACATAGTATGGATATGGATTTCAGGATTCTATCCCAACCCCAATGGTTAGATTAGTGTGAATATTGTACGCATTATTTCTATTGTGTTTTAGATTAGTAATAAATAGGCAGCCTCACCTGTCTTTGAGGAGGGATTTAATCCCATGTACTGTGGTTGAATCTCATATTTTGACTTGACAAAATATCCAACCAACAGTTTTTGGTGACTCTACTGGGGAATACAGATTAATAGTATAAAGCTTATGCTCTTGGTGTTTGGCGACTCCGTATTTTCCTTATTTTCAACAAGATCTCTTTCCTAGTTCAAGCTGGCTAGAAATATCTTCACTCGGTCCCACCGAGCCCGGGGTGAAATTGATCCACTCTTTGAGTTGCTACAACAGCACAATTTCAGTCTTTCCCCCAACAGTGTTATTTCTAACCGAACTAGAAGTTCTTCACTGTTCAGAGAAACTGGATCCCCATAGAATGAGACGTGTCTGTAACTTGTCACATGTTATTCTTGTCTGACACTTAGATCCCCATACACACTCTTTTCAGAAGGATGGCAGCACAACCTGTGCCCTGGGGCGCAGCTATTGGTCCTCTTTCTTTAACTCCACCATTACACGAGTTACCACATGGATCACGTAAAAACATTCCCAAGTTCAATGGGGATGGGAAGCAACATCCTGATGAACACATTGCATCTTTCTTTGTAGCATGTGGTGTCCTTGGAGTAGCTCACGAAGATGTCTCTATTCGATTCTTCCATCGCCATAGTTAAGAGAGGTGCTCCTATTTCAGCGCAAACTAAAAGAGAAGTCACCAAAAAGGTAACAACTTCTCCTCATTCTCTTTCTCCTAAGGTCAGTGCCCTAGCTCAAGCTCACAAGATTAGAACCGAACTTACCATCACCCCTTCTTATACTACTTTTGACATTATCGATCATGCAAAAAGAACCAAGATCCAAATGTCAGAAGCGGAATACCTTCAGTCAAATCCTGAACAGTTCGAAAAACTCACCAAATTCATTAGAAGTAAAGCCACCATTCCCCCACCTCCAAAAGGTATTTTCCAAATCCTACTCAATCCCCACCTCTAAACAATCTAACCTCTACTTCTTCTTCAAGAAATATTGAACCATTTTATTTTTCTTTGCTAATAAATGGGTTTAAACTCAACAATTGCATCATCGACTCAGGGGCCTCCGAAAATGTTATGCCCGCAAAAGTAGCCCATGCCATTGGGCTTACTTTGACTAAGTCATATGAATGGTGTTACTCCATGGAAACCAAACAAGTTCCCTTGATTAGTCAAATCAAAGATGCACAGTTTGCATTTGTTGCCTTCCCAGAGAAGAGAGTGAAAATGATCATTCTAGTTGATGACATTCCTGCAGCTTACGGTATCCTCTTGGGTAGAGGTTTTGTAAAGAAGTTGGAGGAGAAATTAATATGGATTAGACCAAGGATAGGATTCCTAGTCAATGGGGTTTATCATGTTCTCCATCCTAAACCTCAAGTAAAGTATTTGGTAACTAAATCAGATGACCCTAAGGCTCAAATTCTTTTCAAAGATGCTAGTTTTGGAAATTATTTCATGACATTAGAGATACCAGCTGTAGACATCAAGAAAGAAGATCCTAATGCTATTTGGACCCTCAAATTCGATGGTAGCTGTTCAACCACTAGATCGGGTGCTGGTGTAGTTCTTATATCTCCTAATTCTGAGATCTTCCCCTCTACCTTCAAATTACAGTTTGATAATACTAATAACATGGCTGAATATGAAGCTCTATTACTAGGATTAGAAATGGCCAGACAGAAGGGAATTCAAAATCTCAAGGTTCAAGGGGATGCAGAGCTGATTGTCAACTAGGTCAAGGGAATCTATCAAGTAAAAAATGATCGCTTGAGACATTACAGGAACAAAGTTTGGGATAATATAGAATGCTTTGATGCATTCTCCATCAAGGCAGTTTTGAGAGATTATAACGACAAGGCTGATTCTTTGGCCGTGTCTGCATCCCTCCTTCTCCCTCATCCCCAGTTCAAACAAGATACATACACCATTGAGATTGTGTATCGTCCCAGTATCCTAGATAATGTGGCTCATTGGAAAGTGTTCAATGATGATCAACAAGTGTTGACTTTTCTAGAAAAAGCTGACAATTTTAGTGAGTTGTACTTTGAAGGTTTGGAATCAGCTTTCCATGAATCTATCTCAGATCCATATCAAGAGGTTGATGGTGAGTTTATTCAGCTTAAAGGAAACAAGATACCCAAAGGTCTGGTTTCTCTGGAGGGTTTGTTTGACAAGCATGACCGTTTTATTCAAAACAAGAGACAAGTTAAAGGAGCTTCTTCCTCGGAAGTAGATCAAGTCAATCTAGGTTTGTCTGATCAACCTCGGATGGTGAATATTGGGAAATGTTGTTCCCTTGAGGAGAAAGCAAAATTCACTTCACTCTGAAGAGATACATGGATGTCTTAGCCTGGTCCTATGCAGATTTAAAATCCTTCAAGCCCAAAGACGTACAACACAGTATTCCTTTGAAGCCTGATGTAAAACCTTATAGGTAGAAGCAAAGACATTACAATCCCAAGATCTCAGGGACTATCCTTGCAGAAATTCAGAAAATGTTAGATGCCAGAATTATTTTTCCAATCCATCACTCCACCTGGATTGCTAACATCATCCCTGTCAGGAAGAAGAATGGTGAAATCTAGATTTGTGTTGATTTCCGGAACCTAAATCAGTCTTCATTAAAAGAAAACTATCCCTTGCCTATCATGGATCAAGTGTTATAGACTATTCACTGGATTAGAAATTCTATCCATGCTCGATGGATTTTCAGGATATAATCAAGTTGAGGTAGCTACGGAGGATCAACACAAGATGGCCTTCACAACCCCATGGGGGACCTTTTCTTATAGGAGGATGCCTTTCGGCTTGATCAACGCTGAGCCACCTTTCAGAGAGCTATGGACTTGGCATTTAGAGACCTGATGGGAAAAGTCATAGTGGTATATTTGGATGACTTGACTATTTTCTCTAAAAATAGAGTGATCATTATGATCATTTAGAACAAGTACTCTTGAGATGCAGAAGTCACAGGATTTCATTAAATCCCAAGAAGTCCATGTTCAGAGTGACCGAAGGAAAGTTGTTGGGTCATATTGTGACTAGAGAAGGAACCAAAATTGACCCAGAGAGGGTGAAGGCCATTCAGATCCTTACTCTACCCACGAGTAAAACTGGAGTTCATTCCTTCTTCGGAAAGGTCAATTTCCTAAGAAGGTTTGTACCTGATTTTGCTGATAAAACCAAGGATATCCTTGGGATGATGAAAGGAAAAATTCCATTTTGGTGGAGTACTAAAGGAAGCTTACATTTGATGAATTCAAAAGGGTAGTTGCTTGCACTCCTATCCTAGTATGTCTAGATTTCAAAAAATATTTCATTATGTACAGCTACGCCTCCGCTCACATAGTGTCAGCCATCCTGATGCAGGAGAATGGTGAGGGTATTGAAGCTCCCATCACTTTCATGAGTTTCCCATTAAAGGAACATGAACTAAAAATGTCACAAATTAAAAAGCATGCTTATGCAGTGGTACGAGCGGTGAAACATTTTAGGTACTATGTGCTAAACTCTCATACCCTCGTTCTCGTTCCCGACACCGTCGTTAAATCCATTTTAACTCAACAAGAGTTGGGTAGTCAATGAGGTACCTGGATAGCTAAAGTTTAGGAGTATGAATTGGACATTAGACCTACCAAGTTGGTACAAGGAAGGGGCCTGTGCCAATTGATCATGGAAAACCATGCTGAAACAGAATGCGAAAAGACCGAAGATACCTCTTCAAAGTTTCCCATGGTGCTTTTCATGAGTACAATTGATGAATGGTACACAGATATTTCTTTCTTTCTGACTTATGGTGAATGCCCCCACATTTAAGCCAAAAGGAGAAGAGGACAGTCAAGTTAAGATCTGCAAGATACCTCCTGTGGGATAACGAAATATATAAGAAAGGTATTGATGGTGTATTCCTGCGTTGTGTTGATAAATCACAGCAAGTAAAGTTATTAGAATCCTTCCATAGCTTAGTATGCAGAGAGGACATTCTTAACATCTGTAACAACTTATAATATCCTATGAGCTAGGTACTATTGGCCTACTCTCTTTCAGGATTCAGCAGAGTGGGTGTCCAAGTGTGAAGCTTGTCAACATTTCGTTGGTCGTCCTAAGCTAGTAGCTCTTCCCCTGAAGCCCATAGTGATTGAAGAACCTTTCCACCAGTGGGGAATTGACTTCATTGGAATGTTGAATCCTACCTCTAGTGCTAGACACAATTACGTGCTGACCGCTATAGACTATTTTACCAAGTGGGTGGAAGTTGCGCCAATCAAGCAAGCAACCTCAGAAGCCATGTGCAAATTCCTTAAAGAAAATATAATTGTCAGATTCGGTGTGCCTCACAAGATTGTGGCTGATAATGCCTCCAATTTCTCATCGCATGAGTTGACAGAATTTTTCTATGGATTCAGCATCACCCTAGCTCACTCATCTGATTATTATCCCCAAGGCAATGGGCAAGCTGAGTCTAGCAACAAGAACCTAGTTACCATAATTAGAAAGCTAGTAGATGAAAACAAGAGGATATGGCACAAAGCGTTGTATGATGTGTTGTGGGCGGATCGGATTACCCCAAAGCAAGCTATAGGGATGTCCCCTTTCCAAGTACTGTATGGGATCGATGTTGAGATACCTATCTTAGTAGAGTTTCCAGCCTTATAGTTGGCCAAAGCAGTCGAAGATGTGACTTTTCAAAATTCTATTGAAAAAGGGTTATGTACCTAGCTAGGCTAGAAGAGGAACGAAGCAAGGTGGTTGATCACATTGCAGATCATCAAAGAAAAGTAAAGAAATTTTTGACAAGAAATCAAGGCAACGTAATTTCCAAATTGGAGACCTGGTGTTGCTTTGGGATAAGAGGAGGGAGCAGAAAGGAATGCACAGAAAGTTTGATTCTTTGTGGAAAGGACCTTTTAAGATTCATCAGCTGAGTGGTGAAAATAGTTTCCATCTATCATATCTTGATGGAGAGTTACTCCCTTTTCCTTTCAGTGGCCAACATCTAAAGTTGTTCCATCATTAATGCAAGATGCTCTTTTGCATTGTACATACTTTACTTTCTGTCGTGTGTTTGCTTTTGGTCTTCTTTCTTTCCTTGTTTTGTTTTGAGTTTTCTTCTTTTCTGACTCCGTAGCCCAATGGATAAAGCCAGAGATTCTGAGTTCTCTTCCTTTGATATCACAAAGAAAGTCCCCAACTAGAGCCAGTTGTTATCTCATTTTTGTGTTTACGCCAAAAATGAGATAACCCTAAGAAATTTTTGAGCTGGTTTCCTAAGAATGCCCTTTCAGAGAGATAATCGGGTTTTCGGGTTTCAATAGCAAGACAACATGTGTTTTGGATGCTTCATGTTGTGTGTTCTGAAACCCGAAACCTGCATCAAGTAAGTATTCTAGGTTTATGGGTATTACGAGCATCGAGAACATGCCTTGTTCAAAACATGCTTCATGTCGCATGTCTTCCGATTCCTGAAACCTAATTTTCTCCTTTGTATCGGGTTTCGGGACCATCAAGCATCATGCTTCATGTCACTTGTTTCCCACAACCCGAAACCTGAATTAATACGAAATCCTTTGTGTCGGGTTTCCGGATATCCCTATCATGCTGACATGGCATTAATGCCGAGTTGCCAGGTAGTTGACACATGTCAATTGAAGTGTATTAAATGTGAAATTTCTTACAAATACTCAGATTTCCATGTCATTTTTACGGACATAATTTTTACCTCATGGATTTTCATGCATGCATCTTCGACCAGATACGATTCACCTCGTGCTGATTGCATTGCTCATTTTTGATCATTTTTCATTCTGATTGAAGGTATTTCCCTTTATTCTTTGTTTGTGATTTTTGTGGAATAATTGTGTAAAGGATTCTTCTAAGTTTCTGTCTTTTTCTTGTTGGGGTTATTGGGGTTTTATCTATTCCATTTTGGGGTTGTTTTCTAATCAAGTTTGTGTTTTAGGGTTCCCCCTTTGGAATGATCACTTTGTTTTATTCCTTGGAATATGTCATTATGATTAAAAATGTATCAGGAATATCAACAATGGAGAAGAGTTTGCATGTTTCAACCTAACAATTACCCGATTCCCTCTTTTCAGGTTTCGCAGGGTGCTTTGTAGTTTTCAAAACCAACGAGTGTATCGAGACATTCTAATATTTCCAACATCTCCAGTGTGTCAGACATTTCAATCTTTCCGACATCTCTAGTGTGTCGTGTATTTCAAATTCTCTGACATCTCTAGTGTGTCGGGTTTTCCAAATTGTTCGGCATCTCCAGTGTGTCAGGTTTTACAATTGTTCGAAACCACCGATCTCCGATACTCTCCATTGTTTTGAGCCTCTGAGATTGTTGAGCAGGTCCTCAAACCCGAAGTGTCTAAAAATCAGAAGCAATCAGTTCATTCCTCCTTTGAAATTCCTCATGTCGGACCCTGGTTCATCACAAGATAAGACTGAAAAATCAGGGAGGATGAAGTACAAATTTAGGAAGGTGGAGTCTCCCTCCTACATTGATTGTAATTATGACATCCGAGATACAAAGCTCAGAAACATAGATATGGAAGATTTTTGGAATAGGGTCAAGAGTTCTTCCCAGACCCCATGGATGAAATCAGTAGTTGGCAGTGGTCTTCCTCTTGCAGCAGGTTTCCCCATGTCTGCTCAGTGCCCGAGTTCATCTTGGCCTGTGCTTCAAACTATGACTCTGCTTCTCGTTCTGTGAAAAATCAAGAAGGAGAGGTCGTAATCAAGTTGGACGAGGTTACTTTGATGATCTTCTCAAGTTGCCTAACTTTGAGGACTATGGAGATGTAGATCTCAAGTCAGCCCAAAAAGCTTGGGATAATGATCAGGAGGATTATATCAAACATGTGAACAAGAAGTTCCTAATCAAAGCCAAGCTTGCTATTTCCAGGTTCCCAAGACTTGTTCCTAGAAGTGATTTCATTCAGGAAAGCAATGATATCATTACTCTATTGAGTCGGGTTTTGGTTTCCCCAAATCAAATGTTTTCCAAGGATGGATGTACTAATTCATGATCATTATTAAGAAGAATCAACAAGGGATTGATTGGGGTACTCTTATCAAGAATCTGAGATAGATTCTCGGATGACAATAGTCTTGTTTCTTTGGGAAGTTTTATATGTCCTCGTAATTCACCTATGCAAAGAGCCGGCATGAGGAACTATCTTGGATTGGACACAAAGGGGAACAAGACAATGGAGTATGTTTATCAAGTATTTTCCTCAACTAACAAGAGAAGGGAAGACCAATTCGGAAGGGTAAAGCGATGCCTTCTTTTATGAGAACATCTACTGAGTTAAACCCCAAACCGAGCAAAACAAGGGTCTCGATGAGGCATGGGTTAAAGTTTCAAAATGGGGTTATGTCTTCTTGCAATTCAAGAAGTTCACATATCTTCGAGTATTCATGTACCCAAGGGATCCTTTCTGTTGGCCCAGATATCTAGGGGACAAGCTAATCTTGATGGAGTTGGTCAAGAAATTGTTAGATTTTCACAAATTCCAATAGAGTAAACACAAGGCCACCTTTGTATCTTTCCCAATTTCTATTGGAAGGTATACTTGTTCAACGGTGGTGAAGGCCAAGAAGGTTGTACATGAGCTTCAAGAAGAGTTGAAAAAGCACATGAAGCCCAGAGATGGATTCAATTTTGAAGGGTCCTTAAGTCATATGGAACTTTGCACCCACACGTACCAAGCATAGAAGACATTTGGATTGATTTATGTGATGAGGTTCATGCTGAAGAAAATATCATAGCAAGTTGACACTTGCAGAGATTGAACACTCGAGATCGATGACATACCAAAAGTCTTGGAGATAATGAAAGTGTTCTAGATCCTTCCTATGATGGATTGAATGAAGATCAATATGTTTTCCCACCTATTGATTGGTCTATCGGTGAAAAAGCCTCCATTACAGATAGATCGGCCCTAATTCTTACACGCACCAAGGCATGGCTCACCTCTTGGGGAATGAGTTTCAAAGAAGATAATTTTTCAAAGTTGGTTGCTGCAGAAGCGGGGCCCTCCAAAAAGGAAAAGGACAAAAGCTCTTCTAAGGGACCTATAAAGGTCAAGTTTTTCAAGAAGAGAAGAGAAGAAGAAACCCCTTCAATTGTTACTCTAGTTGAAATGGTGAATGTGCCAGAATCACCAACACCACCAGAAATAGGAGAAATTTCTTTGGAAAGAGAAGTAAGCCAGCCCCTAGTTTCACCATTTGTTGACTGCCCAACTGAAGTGACCTTATCTCTTGCATCCCAGGCTTTGGCGTCAGGATCTGCGCTTCCTACTTCACAACCACTTCTACCTCCTCTTTCCCCATCTACTTCATCGGTCATGGCCAGCATTTTCTCTAGACTCTCACCCCTCTCTGCTGGGACCAAAGTAACTACAAACATGCCCCCTCCTATGCCTCTTTTCACTGAATCTGCTACCACATTGGTAACTATCCCCACTCCACCAGTGGATCTCCCTCTCCCTGAAAGTATGATACCAACTTCTACAACAATGGAAACTCCCTCTGGCATGCCCCAATGGTTACTTGAGAAAACTCGAGGAAAAGGAAGGTGGTTGTACCCATACCAGCCTTTGATTTTAGTTCACTCAAGGCTTCTACTACTAAATCAGCCAAGAAACCCAAAATAGTTTCAAGGGTTTTAGTGGACACTTCGAGACATAAGTTTATAGAGATTGCCACTCCCACGACTGACAAAACCAAAGAGGACATAATGGCCTCTGACTATCAGATAACCAGGGTGGCTCTAGGAGAAGTGACAATAGAAGGAGCACAACAGGATGCACGAGATGCTATGAACGTGCTATGCCAGAAATTGAAGGAAACAAAGGACAGCAGAGATGAGCTTAAAGAAAAGGTGGAGCAGTTAACTGAAGTATTACTTAAGCTCTCAAAACCCCTTGAATCCGTACCATCTTCCTCTGTCCCTGTTGGGTTTGATTTCTCATCAGTGCCTATAATTGAGAAGATTAATGAAAAAGGGAGAGTGGTCAATGAATGGACCCAAAGGCTACTCCAATAGGGGAAAGAAGTGATTCAAGACACCATAGAAGTTTATCAATCTTTGGGGAATATACAGAGTGATGGGGAAAAGATGGATGATGATTTCTCTCAAGAAATCGAGACACCTTGATTTGACTTTCGAAGCTCTCCAGGTATTGAAGCAAATCCCATCATGCATCTTGGTAGAAGAAGGTGTCATCCCACATGCGGATAAGCATTTCTAGCTGACCAAAGCCATCAGGTTCAGGGTAAATATTCTCAACGAAGCTTGTGGTAAATTGAGAGAATCAAGAGATCAATTGATTGATGGCAAAAGTGACCTGGAAGAAGAACTGCTGAAAATTTGTGCAAAAGTGTCAGGTGGAAACTCGGGCATCCTACCAGCTGATGATCTTTTCAAACAAATCCAAGAATCCATTCAAGCATGAACCAACTCACGGATTTGGTATTGAAATCATTGACAGGTTTGTAAAGGTTGAACATTCTTTGGAGGCCCGAGAAAACTCAACAAGATATTGAGAAAGCTTCCGGTAGTGCGGTGACACTCATGAAACATGTGAAGTCTTGAGTGATCATTCCATTGCACCTGATGAAAATGAGGTGCAAGGTATAATATGGAAGTTCTAAGAATTTCATAACAAATAAGCTCAGTTAGAAGAAGAGAAAGATGAGGAAGAAAAATATGATGATTTAGACTAAGTCTTGATGCGACTTGTCATTTCAATATTGAAATTGACATGTCTTTTTCATTTCTGTTTTGTCACATAGGAATCATATTTTGACTTGGTCTCCTGTGTGAGAGTCAAGAAAAATAGGACTCTTGTTAAAAGACTGTTTTATAGGGTTTGTCCTATTTTCTCTCAACTATTTTTATTATAAATAAGGGATGTACGTACATTCCAAAGGGTTGAGATTTTTGGAATATTGAGAACTATTGTGAAGAAGAAAAACTTTGTGTTTTCTTTTAATCATTTGAGGAATAGAAGTTGATGCTATTTTGCAAACTTTGTGTTGTGAGATGTATCTTTCTTAAGATATTGTTCTTATGTTCATAATCTTAAGCTATTCTTTGTTTAGCATCTTGATGATTCTAATCATTTCAAAAATTACATTTTTATCAAAAGCTCATATGATTATTTTGTGCTATGTTTTTACTCGAAAGAAAATACGTTCCTCTCATTTCCTTTCCATTGTGTTTTTTCCATAATAATAATTTCCGACCCAGTCCATTTATAAAGACAACATCCTCACATAGTATGGATATGGATTTCGGGATTCTATCCCAACCCCAATGGTTAGATTAGTGTGAATATTGTACGCATTATTTTTATTGTGTTTTAGATTAGTAATAAATAGGAAGCCTCACCTATCTTTGAGGAGGGATTTAATCCCATGTACTGTGGTTAAACCTCATATTTCAGCTTGACAAAATATCCAACCAACACAGCTATGTATTTCAAATAAATTCTAGCATGTACCGGTGAAATTTTTTTACAACTTGTTGTTTAAATATGCCATTTGCAAATTTGGAAGGAAGAGGGCCCTTTTTAAAGTCTGATCCTATCAAGATATTACTTATAGAACTGAAAGGTATACATTCAAGAAAGAAGTAGAGCTAGAAACTAGTGGGTGATCAAAATTTAGAAGGTTAAACATCTACAAGTATCAAGGTAATATTAATTTCCCTTCTTTATTTACTCATGAAAATAAAATATTTTATGAAGATGATTCCTTGAAGGATTTACATGTTGAATATTATACTTCTCTACCTATAAGTTTTCCATTTCACCACATTTTTAATCCTTAGTTCGAAACTCCTCTCTCAAGTAATATTTACATTCTCCACCAAGAGTTCATTTTATGGGTACTACTTATAGATACATAAGGTTCCATTGAATGGTGGGGTATCCTAATGAAGTATAATATGATATTAAATAGATGTTGCCTATATTTCAAGGGAATGACACTATAAGTTGAGATCTACATCTCATATTTTATAAGGAATATATGTAGAACTATGGGATAAGGCATGAGGATGTTTATATAAAGTTATTCATATAAACATTAGAAGAAGATGGCAGGGAATGGTATGAATTTATTCCTGTGAAATCAATTAATTCTTGGGTAGAAATGAAGAATGTTTTCAGTTTGCAATATGGTAATAAGAAAACCCATGATCCATTGATAGCAGAAATTTTAATAGAAGAAGAGGAACAAATCATTAAGTGGTGTGATAAATGTTTGTTACCACACCCCCTTGTGTGAAAATTATTAAGGATATTAATATCATTGAAGAACCTGATTTTAGTGTTGCATATATGATGGGAATACCAAATTATTCTCCACAAGGAACTACTTTACTAATCTTATCAATGCTAAAACTATAGAAGAATTTTGGGCCTACATAAATCAGGTTTCCCTCTTCCTCCTATAACTAATGATGACATCACATGTAGCTCAATAATTTAAACTTCCAATTACAAACCTTGAAGACATTTATGCTCCCCAAACCCTTATTTTTGATGAAGCATGCCCCAAAGTTGAAAATGGAGCTCGAGTGGTTCTAACTTCTCCGGATTATGGTTTTGAAGATGATGATCAAAATCGTTAGTTTCTAAATTGTCAAGATGAATTCACAAATCAATTCATTGATCTTGAGCCTATGGTTGTCTTATGTGATGAAAAAAACCATATTTGGGGAGGATGTAATACAATTAAGAACAAATGCTATCCTTGAAGGATATGTCGGTCTTGAGTCAAATTTTGAAATGATAGAGTTGGGAGCATGCTCATTTGTGTGCACATAGATGTTGAATAATAAAAATTACATACTCCTCGGGATCCCATGAAGGTTTGGATGGGATGTAGCATGATAAAAAGATAAAAACTAGCTTATGCCCAATTATTGAAAACTTACTAGGATTGTCTGACATGGTCTTATCCAGATGATCAGGTATGATCATTGTATAGTTGTTTTGTTTTATTTTTTATTTTATTTTTCTTGTTTTTTCTTTTTCATGTTGTTGTATCCCTTTTTGTGCCCTAGGATACACTAAATAGGTTTCTATAGTTTTCTATTTTTCCATTAACCCATTTTACATCTACTTAGATAACTCTGTGTGTTTTGTGCTGTGATGCTTGCCTAATTAGCTAGGCATCCGATATTTTTATTTGTTCTTATATCACCCACATGGGGTGCCCATCCTTGAGTAAAAGCCTTTATTGGAGCTCAATCCAGTTCCTTGGATTGAGCTAGTATTATTCATAAGCTCCCCATAATTTAACTAATTTTGTGTGCTTTAAATTGTTCCCCATGCTTTAAAGATCAGTTTGAGTCAAGAAAGAGCCTCAATTTGTGATAAATTTCATGCCTTGGCAAGATAAATGAAAATATTCACCAATGATCGGGACTATGTTTATATTTTTCACAAAGAGATTGTAATTTGCAAAAAAATGATCTAAAATGCTACTAAAAACTCTAAAGCTATGAAGGCTCACGAGAATGAAAACCAACCACAAAGGGAAAAGTTGTAGGAATGGTTGAAAAACTCAGTTAAAATGGACTTATCCATTTTAACGAAGACTGGAAGATTAAACGGCATTTTGTCAAATTCCATATTTTAAAAGCACTAGTCATTGGCATTAAAAAACCCATGAGAGACTAAGGCTAATTCATTAGTGGGTTATGTTTTAAAATCCACTTGACGTCCATTTACTGTTAAATTCAATTCCAAGGTCGGGAGTGGCCATGTGGTAGGATTCCAACTCTCCTCAAAGAATTTTAGCTTCATAGACCTCAAGTCCCTAGATTAAATTTTGTAAGATAATTCTTCGGGTCAATATCATGGCGGTGCACAAAGTCAAAAATTTAGTGAAGGTCAAAGAAACGTGGTGGAATTTGGAAGTGAAAATTGGTATAATTTAGCGAGGTCAAAGTAGGGATACGTGGAAACAGGGTTCATTTTAAGACCCCCCTCCGAAAATTAGTTTAGAATGGGTGGCGAATCTCCAAAATCAACTTTCAAATCGATGGCAAATTTCTGAAAAATGTTTCGTGGTAAAGGCGATTTGGCAAGGCACAATTTTCTTGGATGAGGTACAATGATAAGAAACATTGGTGAAATACATGCATAAGTTAATTTAACATATAAATAGTAGGTGAATTCACCCATATAAATGACTTATTGGTGGAAATTTTAGGTGAATTGGGCGGGAGCCAACTGCTGAAAATTAGCCATTTCCAATTTCCAAAATCCCTAATATTCACGAGTTTATGAAAATTCACCACTAAAATTTTCCTTGCATGGCAAAATTTTTAGGAAGAAAAATTTTCTAAGTCCCACAAAAGGAAGAGGTTGCGACATGAAGGCTAAACTAATCAAAATAAATCACAAAGCAAGAGAGACTGACCGACTCAAGAAATGTGGGGCTTTCTATTGGCCTTAGTTTGGTGATTATCAATCAAGGTTAAGAAAAAGGTGAAATGTGAAGTAAGTATGGGGATTCCTCATTGGTTGATGCTTTGCAGTGGGAAGAATAAGGTAAATAAATGTCTAAAATTTCAAAGTGCATGGATATTTCTCATTGGATCACACTTTGCAGTTGTCAGATGAGACTATCAAGAGTCTAACACAGTGCAAGGGTGTGGAATGATCTCATTGGCTAGAAATTCACACTTTGTTAGAAGGGATATAAAGAGGCTGAATTGTGAAGTAAGCATGGAGCTTTCCTATTGGCTCATACTTTGCCTCTATCAGTCAAAGAAGAGGAAAATATAACATTTTATAAGAAGTGTGGCAATTTTCTTTTGGCTCATATTTATGAAGGAGAAGAAAATAGTTAAAGGGCGAGTGTGACACCGCGATGAAGCATGGCGTGATCTTATTAGTACTGTATTTCTTAATATGATAGACATGCCCACATAAGAAATGAAAGGAAAGGAAAGAAAATAAGCAATGCCCGATCCCATGAGCCAATCAAAGACCAAAAAATGTAAAAAGGAAAAGTAGTACACATAATGGTAGAGGTGGTCCCCGAGCTAATAAAATGATGCCACATGTCACATTTTTGTGCATCTTGACATGAAAAAATTCATAGGGACATATATTTTGATCCAGAGCTCCAAATATTATAAAATTTATATTGTTGGAAAGGTTTATTCAATCCCTTCACGTTGGCATCATCGGTTTCGAGAATTGATTACATATGGTGGCATAAAAACATGAAAACATATTTTTCATTAAATATGTAGTTGCAGATTGGTCAACCATCCGAATTGATGAAGTATGGTGTCTGTTTTCTCTTTGTGCATGCAAGACAGAAGGAATGAATGATTTTGGCATGAATCCCACGCTCCTTTGCAATATTTTAATGTTCCTTATTGGTTGTTGTAGAAGGGAATCCTATTTTTAGTCTTTATTTCTCCTTCTCATCTTCTATATAATGTAAGAGTATTTCCTTTGTTGCGGGAGGCGAGATAGGGGGGTACTTGTAGGAGATTTTGATTAAGTTCAATTTTTGTTTCAGATTATAGATTTTGGAAAGTAGTTGTAATATCAAGTTTGTAAGGAGGAGATAAGGTGGTTGTGTTGTAAAACCATTAGAAGGTTTTGAGGGATTTTTTTATTTCCTATATCTAGAACATATAAAAACAAATCTCTCTATGATTGATAAGATATACTTTCTGTTCTTATATTTTAAAGGAATGAAAGAGGAAATATTGTTTCTGTTACTATTTTATAGTGGATTTAATTTTTCAACTACACAAGATTCTTTCATATTCATTTTATTCTTTTGGTTACGGTGAGATTCTTTGTAGAATAGTGTATATTTTTCAATGGTTAAAATCAGTTATAAAATCCAATAGGAAACATCACTTTTAAATAAGTTCTTTTAATTCCCTTAAGGGTATTTTAGGTGTATAAGACAAATCAAGCAAGTTATTTATCTCAAATCTAAATACATGATTTTTGTTAGGATTGTGAAGACTTTAGATGGATTTTCTACACATTGGGTATCAATGAATGTAAATGTTATTTCATAGATCATGTTAAATTGATTTTTCTTTTCAAGAATCATAGTTAAGGATGGATTTATTCCATGGGAAAATTAATGTACAAAGTTCATAAAATCATCTTCCTTACCCCCTCCAAATCTCCATTAAAAATTCCCAAGTTATCTATAAACCTACTAAGAATATCATACACATGCTTATTCTGTAGTGTTGAGCTTAAAAGTTATCCATTTCTAGTAAATTTTTCCAGAAATCCCACCAAGTCTATGATATAATATCATTTAAAGAAACCTTAGCCAAATGATGTTATGTAAAATGTAATATATGAAGTAGCTTATTATCTTCCTTTGGGATGTATGTTTGATATTCAAGTGCTTATAATAAATCAAGTGACAACTCTTTTTAGAGAAGTATTGTATTTGTGGCTACACTTTCTTCAAATTGATTGAAACCAACCATAAAGGAAACCAAACCTTGAGAGATTTTCATATATTTAGATCCACCAAATAATTCCTCTCACCTTGGTTCGGGTAGAGCTAGAAGTAGAAGTAGTAGGGTAAATCCATCCACTTTATAAAGGTGCCTCCGATCAACTCCCCGATTTGAGTAATTGAGTTGAGTGTTGAACAAATCCCTGACTATTAACGATGAAGAAATTTGAATTGTTCATAATTCTCTCTTAGCTAACCCATTCAAATTAGTTTTTCATCTCCCAAAGGTGTTATTTTGGGAGCTAACACCGAAAGTGGTGTCATTTCCTTTGAGATAATTTAAATTATCCTTGTTATTGATTGATATATGTTTTACTATCCCATCAAAAACACCCAAGTGACACATTTTACATGTAGATTCTTTAAATTCTCATGGTTATTGATTGATATATGTTCTACTAGCCCATCAATAACACCGAATGACACCATTTCCGGGAGGTCATTTAAATTCTCCTAGTTATCGATTGATATATTTTTCTATTAGCTTGTCAACAACACACGAGTGGAAGCATTGCCAAGGAATCAAGAAGTATAAGTTATATTTTTCTTAGGTTGTTTAAATTTTTGGCGTTCCAAGAATTTGAAGGCTTTCCATAAAACATGAATATGTTGAGTGTGGGAATATTCATAGAGATCTGCAAGCTCAAATTTCCAGTTTATAAGGCTTTCATTTTAAGATATTTTTGAGTTAGTTTAAGGTGCGGGGCCTTAGTGGTGGATCCTCATTTCAAATAAAATCTGGTATGTACTAGTGTAAATGTTTTACAACTTTCTTATTACCTATACCTTTTCAAAGCGGGAAGTAAGATGGTCATTTTCAAGTCTGATTCTATCAACATTACTTCTAAAGCTGAAGGTAAACATTCAAGAAATAAGAATATCTTGAAACTAGTGGGTGATCAAAATTCGAGAAGGTTAAGCATCTGCAACTATAAAGGTAATATTCATCTCCATTCTTTTTTGACTCATGAAAATTAAGTATTTTGTGAAGTTGAGTCCTTAAAGGATTTCCATGTTGAAGATTATATTCCTCTACCTCGAAGTTCTCTAGTTCCCCACGTTTTTAATCCTCCCTTTTGAAAATCCTCCATCAAGTAATATGACACATTCTCCACCAAGAGTTCCTTTTTGGGTACTACTTATAGATCCACAAGGCTACATGGAATGGTGAGATATACATATGAATTACCACATAATATTAAAGAGATGATTCCTAGATTTCAAGGGAATGATACTATAAGTGGAGATTAACATCTCATATTTTATCGAGAAAGATATGGATAGTTATGGGATAAGGCATGAAGATGTTTAAATTAAGTTATTCACATATACATTAGAAGAAGATGATAGGGAATTATATAAATTTCTTTATGTGAAATCAATTCATTCTTGGGTAGAAATAAAGAATGTATTTAGTTTGCAATATGGTAATAAAATAACCCCAAATCCATTGATAGCAAGAATGTCCATAAAATAAGAGGAACAGGTCATTGAGTGGTGTGATAAATGTTTGTTACCATACCCCATTATGAGAAGCTTGTTAAAGCTATTAATATTAATAAAGAACCTTATTTAAGAGTTACATGTATGATGAGAAGTGAAAATTATTAACCACAAGGAGCTACTTCTACTGATCTTATAAATGTAAAAATAAAAAAATAATTTTGGTCCTACATCAATCGAGTTTTCCCTCTTCCTCCTGTAGCTAATGTTGATATGGATGTAGATCAATCATTTGAAATTCTTAGTGTACACCTTCAAGACATTGATGCTCCCAAACCCTGAGTTTTGATGAAGCATGCCTCAAAGTTGAAAATGGAGCTGGAGTGGTTCTGACTTCTCCAAATCAATTTTTTGAAGATGATGATCAGACTCATCAGTTTCTAAAGTGTGAAGATGAATTCACATATCAATTCATTGATCTTGAGCCTATGATTGTATTATGTAATGAAAAAGAAATCATCTTTGGGGAGGATGTAATACAGTTAAGAACAGATGTTATCCCTAAAGGATTGATCAATCTTGAGTCAATTTTTAACAGTTTTGAAAGAGGTGGGAACATGCTTATGTATTTTCCCATAGATTTTGAAGAATACAAATTGGATACTCCTTGGGTTCACATGAATGTTTGGCTAGGATGTAGTATGATAAAAATATAAAAACTATCTTAGGCCCAATTGATGAAAACTTATCAACATTTACTAACATTGTCTTATCCAGATGATCAGGTATGATCATTGTATGTTTTTTTGTTTTGTTTTGTTTTGTCTGTTTGTGCTTTTTTGTGTTATTTTCTCCCTTTTGTACTTTGGTTTACAGTGGCTAGGTTTATGTAGTTGTCTATTTTTCCTTGACCCATTTTACATCTCACGAGATAGCCTTGTGTGTTTTTACGCCCATGAATCCTCTCCCAACGGATTAGGAATCTTGTATTTGTCTTACTTGTTGTAGCACCCTAATGGGGTTCCCATCCCTAAACAAGAGCCTCTATTAGAGCTTAATTCAATTCCTTGGATTGAGCTGGAATTTTTATAAGCTTCCCGTAATTAACTAATTTTGTGTGATTTAAATTGTTCCTTGTGCTCTAAAAGATCATTACGAGTTGAGCAAGATCCTTAATTTTTGATAAATTTCATGCCTTGGGAAGATAAATGAAAATATTTAACAATGATCACGATTATGTTTACATTTTTCACAAAGAGCTTGCAATTTGCACAAAATGATCCAAACTACTCCTAAAAAATTTGAAGCTATAAAGACTAAAGAGCAAGCAAGCCAACCATGAATGAAAAATTTGCGGGAATGGTTGAAAAAATCAATTAAAATAGACTTATCCATTTAAACAAAGAATCAAATATTGAAACCACCATCAAATTCCATCTCTCAAAAGGATTGGCCGTTGGCATTCAAGAACCCATAGGAAACTAAGGCTAATTCATTACTCTCCTCAAAGCATTTTGGATTCGTAGACCTCAAGTATCCAGATTAAATTTTATTAGAGTCAAAAAATTAATGAAGATCAAAGAAACATGGTGGAATTTAAAAGTGACAAGTGGCATAAGTTAGCAAGGTCAAATCAGGGATACATGGAAACCTTTTTAAGAATTAAAAAGTTATAAGTCCCTCAAAAGGAAAAGGTTGTGACACGAAGGATGAACCGATAAAAATAAAGAATGAGACAAGAGAAATTGATAGACCCGGGGAATGTGGAGATTTACTATTGGCTCGTGTTTCGTGATTGTCGGTCGAGGTGAAGGAAAAGGAGAAATGTTAAGTAAGCATGGAGTTTCCTCATTGGTTGATGTTTTGCTTGATGGGAAGAAAAATATAAAGAAAAATCTGACATTGCGAAGTGTGTGGAGCTTTCTCATTAGCTCACACTTTGCAATTGTTAGATGAGACTATCAAGAGTCTAACATAGGGCATCGACATGGAATGATCTCATTGGCTATAACTTCACACTTTTTAGAAGGGATATCAAAATAATGAATTAAGAAGTAAGCATGGAGCTTTCTTATTGGCTCGTACTTCACCATTGTTAGTTAAATAAAAGGAAAAGATAAGATCTAAAGGATAATATAACAAGTGATGAAACGTGGCATGATCTTTTTGGTTTGTATTTCTTAATAAAAGGCAGAACTGAGCGCAAAATAAATGAGAAGAAAGGAAAGAAAATAAGTAAAGCCTGATCCTATAAGCCAATTAAAGAATGACACATGGAAAAAGGAAAAACAATGCACATGATGGAAGAGGAAGTTCCCGCGCTAATCAAAAGCTCCCATGTGTCACATTTATGTGCATTCCGACATGAAAAACTTTAGAGCACCATATAATTCGATCCATAGTGCCAAATATTATAAAATTTATATCATTGGAAATGTATCTTCAAGCACTTCTCATTGGCATCATCGGTTTCAGGAATTGATGAAAATTGGTTGATTCAAAATAAGAAAAAATATTTTTATTAAAGATACAATTGCGGTATTATTGGTCAACCACCTTAATTGATGAAGAATGGTGTTTGTTTTTCTTTGTGCATGTAAGACCAAAGGAATGAATGATTTTGGAAAACATCCCATGTTATTTTGTAGGATTTTAATGATCTTTGTTTGTGGTTGTAGATATAAATAAAATAATAATTATTTCTTTCTCTTTTTATCTTCTATATAATGTAGTAGTCTTTATTTTTCCATAGGATTTAGATTGGGGGTAGTTGTATGAGTTATTTTTATTAAGTTGAGCTTTTGTTTCAATTTCTAGCTTACGGAAAGTAGTTGTTGTATCTAGTATATAAGGAAGATCTAAAATGGTTGCGTTGTATAGCCATTAGTAGGTTTTTATGGCATTTGTGTGTGTCCCCTAGCTAGAAATTACAATAACATATCTCTATGTGATTGATCAACCTATGCTTTCCTGCTCTTATTTTTAAAAAATCAAAGAGGAAATGTTATTTCCATTACCATCTTGTAGTGGATTTATTTTTTCAAGTAAACAAGGGTCTTTCTTAGTTGTTGCATTCTTCTAGTTACTATGAGATTATTGCAGAATAGTGTATACTTTGTAATGGCTAGCATCAGTTGTAAAATCCTATAGGCAACATCGGTTTTAAAGAATTTCTTGTAATTTCCTTGAGGGTATTTTAGGTGTATAAGAAAAATATAACATGTCATTTATTGCATCTCTAAATCCATGATTTTTAGTCGGAGTTTTGAAGACTATAAATGAATGTAAATGTTATTCCATAGATCATGTTAAATTGATTGTTCTTTTCAAGCATCACAGTTAAGGATGGATTCATTCCATGGGAACATTAATGTACAGTGTCATAAAATAATCTTCCTCCCCTCCAAATATCCATTAAAAGCACCCAATTTATCTATAAACCTACTAAGCATATCATACCTGAAAACCATACGTATGCTTATTCTGCATGACCCTAAGCTTAAAATTTATCCATTACTAGTAAAGATATGCCAAAAATCCCACCAATTCTATGATCTAATATCATTTAAAACAATCTTGCCCAAACAATGATACACAAAATGCAATATCTGAAGTTGTTTGTTATCTAAATTTTGGATTTGTGTTTTATTTTCAAGTGATTGCAATAAACTGAGTGATAAATCTTTTGAGATAAGTATTGTATATGTGGCTACACTTGATTCAAATTTATTTACACCAACTAGAAAGGAAACCAATCCTTGAGAGATTTTCCTTTATTTATATCCCCCAACTAGGTCGTCTCACCTTGGTTCAAAAAGATCCACAAGTAGCGGGTCAAATCCATCCCCTTTCTGAAGGTTCCTCCTGATCATCTCCTTGATTTGAGTCATTAAGTTAAATGTTGAAAAAATCCTTGATTATCAATGAAAAATAAATTTTCATTTTTCATAACTCTCTTAGATCCAACCCATTTAGGTTAGCTGCTCATCTCCCAGGGGTGTTATTTTGGGAGCCAACATAACCTTACCACAACCAAATTCCATCATGAAAAACAAAGAAAATGTAATCCAATGAGAAATATCAAAATGAAGTAGAAAGTGACTATATAATCAAAATCAAATGAGAGAACTTACCCTTTGTATAGGGTTTTGATATACTTCATTTCCACCCACGCACTTGTAACCTAAAAAGGCATCATATAATGTAACTATACAATAAGGAACACAAAAATAACAAGGCTATCCAAATTTGAATATATTCCACACATTCCAAACCATACATCATACGGAAGAATTATTAAAATCAGCAAATTGTCAAAATTTTGCCCAAAACTAATTCCTATATATTCTAAACTTTTTAAATTTGGAAATCATTCGCACATGTGAGAGTTGTGATTTTTGAGATTTGGAGAACTAGTGTCCATTTGACAAAAATAGATAGGTTATATGATAGTGATGATGTTATGATGTCAGTAGCACCAACGGGAGAGCGAAGTGAAGTTGGAAATGTGAGTTATCAACATTTTTTTGATTTGGATGGGAAAGGTTATTTTAGAGTGATCTATTGTTTGGAAGCATCGATGATAATAAAAATAGTGTATAGATGTTGGGTAGGTTCAGAATGTGTTAAAAAATTATATTTTATAGTGTTTTTTTAAGTTTTACATTTTTTTCCTACATGAGATGGAACTATTGCTTATGGAATGAAACCTCTTGTTTATATATACTAATGGGTATGTAACATCTATAACGAAAACATAACTAACTCCAAGTGGTTGCATGTCCAACATTGGTGAACATACAACCATTGTATTCATGATGGAATAATTGTAATGGTTACATGTTCATCAATTCTAGAGAAAAAACTACCATGGTAGTTTCATTACCACATGTGGTGATTGCATAACTATTTCCTCTAAGAAGTGGTGTTTATCTTATATTTTTCTATAATGTCATTCTTTTGGTTTTGAAGTTATATTATTTTCATTTTGACTACTTTCTAACATGTTTTTTCTATTTTTTTGTGTTTTTAGTGATGGTACATTAGATGGAGTATATCAGAGAGTTCGATTGGTTAAATTCCATGACAAGATAGTTGACTCCATATGAGAGAGGATTATTGGTTAAATCAAGGATGCTGAGAATAGATGAGACTCCATTAATTTCTACTATGATTAATATTTTATGTGAAGTTCTTACATATAGGGATCCAAATCGAAACACTTTATGGTTTACATTAGTGACATGAGAGTGCACTATATCACTAGAGGATGTGTACATGATTACATGGCTCCTAGTAATTGGGAAAGAGGATTTAGTTACATTTACCACGTGGTCAACCTAGACTTTAGAGTGGGAAAATTAATTTAGTGATTTTAAAAGGATATAGGTGGTTCTAAATAGGGGTGAAGTTTGTAGTAGTTTGGAATGCTCACATTCCAAATTTCCACAAGGTGATCATAAGTATCTTGTTATCTTTAGTAGTTGGGGAAAAGGTCACATACACACTCCTATACATATGGGCTCCCATTTTTAGGAGATTTTGGAGTATGGGTGTAGGTTCAATCATGCATTGGATATGTTATCATGTACCTATAAGGATTTATATAGGGTATCCAAATTGGGTGTTAGGGTTTGAGCTTTCCTACACTAGTCATGTGTTGGGTGTATGAGAGATTCAAGCCATATGCTAGGATAGATATAATGGGTCTATTTGAAGTGATTAGGTCAAGTACCATTGGGGGAACATGTTTTGATATGAGAAAGTGGTTAAGTACAAGCCACATGTACATACGTTAAAGACCACACTTACGAGGGAGCACATGGACAATAACGAAGCAACAAAGGACTAGGAGGGAATGCATGAGAGAATTATTGAGATGAGAGAAATAATATAGGTATAATTCAGTGTATAAAGGTTCACACACGAGAGAAAGATGATTTTTAGGAGTTTGCGGGATTTCCATAAAGGGCTAAAAATAGGAAAAGTAGAGTTGGCATATCAAGAAAGATATTAGAATAGATAAAATACATACAAATTAATAAAGCACATATAAATTGGATAAATCATATAAATCTAATTATAGGACATAGACATGGTTGAGATCAAGATATTTATAACACAAGATGAAGAATAAACAAGAATTAAAATATTTATGTATTCTATAGTTAGGAGGTCTATTATTAGATTTAAATCATGTAAATGATGAAGGACAAGTTCCCACCCTGTATATATGTTGCACCCATTTTAAGAGGATCATGTGTGTATGAGAGATAGATGTATGAATTTCATATAGATGGATCGTATTCGTATGTGATATATTTTAAATGATGTGCATACATCGATGTTGAATACGTGTAAGATAATGCTAATGTGATGTATTGCTCATATTTGATGTAATGTTTGTATGGATTATCAACATTAGGAGAAGTAAGCATGATGTAATTATCATTCAGATTCTACTATTAGTTATATATGAATGAATAATCAAATATTGTGTTTCTCTCACTTGCATGTTGTGGTTTTATTATTGACTTTATCTTCCATCTTATGTTGTGCATTGGTTTATTGATGAATACACATCTTGCATGAGAAAAAAAAAACGGGCCTAGTAAATTGTGTGCACTTACGGTGAGCACTTAGACACCCGTCCGAGTGATTTTTCAACATGCATGGTGGGTGTTGGTAAATAAAAAGGCTACATTTTATTTCTATTGTTGGGACGTTTTTTCTCTTTTTCATCAAGATATGATGTACATATAGAATTTTGAATGTCACTAGAGAATATTGAGCATTGGGTACATGATGGTTACGATGAATTTTATAAGAGATATAACATTAGATGAGGTTTCAATGCATGTAAATGGGTGGAAGATAATTTATATGATTCATTGTATGAGACATTTTTTATTTTATTACCAGTAGAGTTGTAAAAATAGTTAGTAGCTTATGCACTAGATAGAGGTATTTGGTTGTGAAAGAAGCAAGTTTAGATCCGAGGATAAGTATCAAGAACTCTTTGATTTGGATGAACCATGGATGTTTGTATTATACCATTTGTGGGAAGGAGTGTTATGGAATTACACTTTGGAGTGCGTGATTTCAAAGTATTCGTGCACGGAAGAAGTAAAATTCCAGTTCTTGTGTGAGACAAGATTATCACACTTATACACGTTGTCGTTAGCAACCAAGATCTTAATGAATTATCTAGGGATTAAAAACATACTTATGGAAGGATAAAAGCCCACTTCATTCAGGGGTAGGAAATGGGTTTGGGAAGGATGACGTCAATCCAAGAGAAATAAAAAATAAAGAAGAGAGATTTCATAAATAAATTGATGTGTGAGAGAGGGAAGTTGAAGAGGTGCTAAGAATGAGAGGAATGGGGCCAAGCGGAAGTGATAAGAACCTTACAGAAGGTGAGGGACCATAGGAACATGTACCTTATATATTTGGAAAGTGTAGTAGAAGGACCCCCTTGACATCTGAAGAAGTTGATTTTGGTGAAGAAATAATGGGATCCATTCACACACATCTAACCCACCATCGACCCCTAGTCATTCCTCTTGGTTTTTATAATTAATTTTTTTATATAATATCATTATAGTGATAGTGAGTAAGAAGGTAATCATGGATCACCATGTTGGGTTGGAGATATAGGTAAAAACATTTTATTATCAACACAAGAAGTTCAACACATAAAAAAGTTCATATGGTAGCGCAATATGTTCCCATATTTGGGTATAATTTATTTGGGATCAATCTGGTAGGCCCAACGACAGGAAAAAACTATGGCATGCTACCCATTAGAGGTAATCCTATAGGTGGAATAGTGGGGAAAATGGTTGGGGTTAAGTTTATCACTAATATAGGGACACATGGTGGTACTAATACAAGTCATCAAGTAGAAGGAGGAGGCTCGGGAGGCTCAGGCCCTCCCATTCATGGAGGAAATCCTAGTGGAGGCTCCAGATCAGGGTCTAGCCCCACTCCAAGACAAGGACCATAGAAACCACCAAAACAACTCCCTCAAATATTCTTTGAGATGTATCTTCATTCTTCAGAATATCGAGGTGTGTAAGATGTAGTAGATCACATGCATAAATCTGAACTTTTGTGGAGGTCCAAAATAACAATAGCAATAGACAATAAGGCTATCTAATTTGTTACCACACTTCAAGGCTACATGTATATTTGGTATAGGAATTATGATCCACATAGACAACGGTGGAATATGATGCTTTACACACCACTTTGTTGGCTAAATTCCACATACCTAAATTTTAGTAGTAGAGCATTAATGTCATGAAAGATATTAAACAGATCTTGGATGAAATCGTCGGGGATTATGATGTGTGTTTCAATACTTTGATGTCAAAATTTTCTTATAAAATACATCAGATTCAGTATGTGAAATGGTTTTTAATAGGATTTATAACACCTTTCTAAAGTTTGTTATCACATACAATATTCACAGAGACCCAAATGAGGCTTTGGAAGCTACACTACACGAGAGAAGTGGTTAGGATCATAGAAACTAGAGTAAGCTCATTCCTTGAAACTCAAATTACATATATGACTTCTTAGATAGAAAATTTATCTTCTAACTCAACATAAAAACTCATAGTAGATTATGGTTTACATATTGTGATGTGGAAGGGTGCATACATGATAGATGTTTGCATAGGTGTGTTTGTGCACTAATCTCATCTTGTGAGATATGTCATAAGAACCATGATGTCTAAGACTATCCACTATTGTAGCATGCCACACAAAAGAAGGTATCTATGTATTGTAAATTTTGATGCACACACACATGACATATAAAATTGTTTTTATAGACCACATACATGAGTATTTTCATACGGAGTTTGTGGAAATCTATTACAGAAAGTAGCTCCCAAGAAAGTGAGCGAGAAAATTATAGTATTGGAGCGGACATAATAATGAAAGAAGAAATCATGGTAATGGGGGATACTGAGGAGAATATCATGGTAGAGGATGTGGTGGTTGTAGAGGTAGATTTAGTTGTGTGACATGTTACATATGTGGGTCACCAGACCATTATCAGTGTGAATGTCTGAAGAACCAATCTTGCACATACTGTGGTAAGGGGCATAAGGTTGAGGATTTCCCGGACTTATATGTGCATATGTGCAAAAATAAGAATAATTAGGGTGTAGTAATGGATCAAGTTGAGCATTATCGATAGATCTAATGTCAACTTAAGAATGTTGTGGATACATAGAAACTATTAATGGTCACCATGCACGCTTAATATTCACGTGCGCATGAGAAAGGAAGAAAAAATCCCCTTAGTAAAAGGGAAGAATTGGTATAATAAAAAAAAATCCAAATGTTGAGTAAAAAAGAGGTAAATCAAGAGACAATTGGAATAATTAGGGAGCTTCAGGATGGAGATACAACATAGTAAGGATTGGGATGAGAATGTGTAAGGTATGCCAAGATACCTCATAATGATGTTAATGATCTCAAGGAAGTATGCAAGATGCTCATAGAAGAAAATATCATCCATTTTTGGGAAAATGGTTAAGAGACAAGCTATCATACACTCTTTATAGAAAGAGGGTGCTAGATCCTCCATGCCAATTTTCCACCTCAAGATCATGAGTATAACAAAGAGATTACCCAAAATGTAGTTATAGATGGATAATTTTTAAGTAACTAATGGTGGGGCATCGTAGAGGATAAAAAAATGAAAATTTTCATTCAATCGGGATTGAATAGGTTAGATTATAAGTGATAGGCCGTAAGTAATATTTTTAGGTGATTAGTACTCATAAATTTAAATTTTAGTGTTTCCCTCTAATAATTTAATTCAAATCCTAAAGCATGTAAAATATATATCATGAGGTTTCAAGGAGTCTATGTGGATTAAGGTGTGGAAGTGATATTTAGAAAATTTATAAAGAGTACTATAGTGATTCATAAGGTGTATATATGTGAGTCTTAGACGCATGAAAAAAATGTTGTAACATGCCATGTATGAGCATGGAGGCATATGAAAAGTTGGTTAGGTTTTGTTTGGAAGTTACAATAAAGATGATGTATTAGAGTTGGAAGATTCGGTTAAAAAGAGAAGGATAAAAACATTATGAGAAAGGTGATGGGTGAATTAATGGAAACCTCCTCATGGATTAAAGGAGAAGAAAGGGAATTTTGCTAATCATATAGATAAACAAATGGCTATAAATATGTTTTTGTTACATATGGACTCTTTCATGATATTTATAAGTTTCATTTTTCCTTAGTTAAAGGTCGAGTGCTATTTATTGTCAATCATTTGTGAGAGTGATTTGATTCGGTATGAAGCTTTGAATGTTGGCAAGCATGTTTCTAGCTAGGAAGATGAGACTTAGACTATGCATATGATAACAAGAGTAAATTTGAAATGGTTGTTGTGGTTTCAAATTTGAAATTGATCGTTAATTTTTTTATGGTATGTATGTGATAAAAGGTTGTAATGGTTTCATTTCAAAATGTTTAAGAAAAGTATCATGATTTTTTCATTACATTCACATGAAGGTCTAAAGATTACTGGACTGTGACTAAGATAACCACCTAAAAAAGATGTGTTCTAGACCATTGCAAAGTGCAAGAATTAGTGGGATTATTCATAGGGAGTGGAGAATATTTCAAAGCTCTTAAAACTAGTTATATCGTTATCTAACCCATCTATGCATGTTATATCAATGGAAATACTTTCTTGTGTGTATAAAACCTATAACACTGCTGTTACCTACGGTCTCGAATGAGATGGAGAGAAGAATTTTCAAGACAAAGTGGTTATTATGCTTCCTGGTAAGGTGAACATGAGAAATATATGAAAACATAGCTTTTGTTAAATTTTTGAGTCTTGACATCGATTTGATAGTGAAATATTTACACCTAGGTTTTAGGAGACTTCACTCATGGTTGGGAAAGGGTTTTTGAATTATAACCTTTAAACATGGAAATGTGTATTTAAAATTTGAATCCACCATCTAGAAGGAATCCTTTTATAGATTAAGGAAGAAATTTGATATTCTACTAGAAGAAAATAGAGATGTTTATGAAAATATCTTTATGAGACTATCACAGTTCTAGAGACCTAATGAAAACCTAAAATTTGGGATTTTATGAAATATTTTCCAAATTAAATACGAATAAAATTTTTCATAGGTAATATTTAGCTAAATGGATGCTAGAATATAACCTCATTTGTACTGGAATCCATTTGTGAAGGAAGTTATGAAGGAAAAGACAATCAACCGGGGGGATAGTACAAGTTAAATGCAATAGGAAGGTGAAAGTGGCATTGAGGGAGAAGAAATAGGAGTTGGGACACAAATTTACCATGCACCATATTTTCCCTAAATGGTATTTGAATATGTTTCTATTTTATGATGGGTAGTCTTGGATCCTTCTAATCATGAACCCTATAAGCTACTTATTCTTAAGAACATAAAAAAGTAGTTTTTGAGTAAGTTAGGTCAAAGGTAAGGTCTTGATATTTTGGTATGAATTTGATATTTGGAATGTTAATTTTTAGTGAGTTTGAAGTAGGGTATGAAGTTTGCACAAGACATTGGAAGCTATAAACCAAAATTATCTTGATAAGAGTGGAGAAGCTAGTTAAGATAAGTTGAAGAAGGTAAGTATAAAGAGTGTTTGAGTGAAGAGTGAACATTTTTGATTGAATTAATAAGGTGAAGGGTGGATGGAGTGTATAAGCTGGGTATAATGATGTATTATAACCATTCAAGGTGATATTTGATCAATTTCTTGCATTTTAAGCCAATTTAGGCACCTTGTGAAGCTTGATGATCCTCTTTTGCAGAGCTTGATAAAGTAAGTTTATCGATTCCTATTAACATGTTTAAATAATGATGAAGTTGTGTATTTTTATTTGTATCATTTGGTATCAGATCGTGAGGCACTTATTAAAGTTTTTTTAATGATTGAAATTTTATTGTTTTGTGGCTAATAGTGAAATTGTGAGCATGTGTGTGAAAGTGACGGGTTGAAAGAAGAAAGGTGAGAATAATTAGAACTATGAAAGAGTGAAATAAGAGTGAAAATATGATGAGAAGAATGATAAGAAACCAATAAAATAGGTTGTAATCCTAGGTGAGGTGTAGAGAGAAGCACGAAGAAAACTTTCGTGATTGAAAAGAGAGAAAAAGTGAGTGAGAAGAAGAAAAGAGAGAGATGGATAGAGAAGAGTTGATGAAGGAATTAATGAATTTAATTAGCCACATGAATAGATAACAAGAAGAGAATGAGAGGAAATAATGTAGAAGCTAGACAATACAAGAGATTAATGGATCCAATAAGAAATCACAGAGGTTAAACAAGAAGTAGAGTATCGATGACAATCATAGAAAGAGGGAGGGAAGAGAAAAGGTAATAAATAGGGATAGAATTTGTGATGAGAAAGAAAGAAAAATGGCCAATTAGAGAGATTGTAAAGAAGAGAAAAAGAATGTAGCCAAGGATAATGATAAAACAAAAAGAAAGAAGATAAAAATGAGGCAAAATAGGATGATAAGGAAACAAAAAAGAGAAGTAATTAAATAAATTTGATGTTGAAAGAAGACAAGAAAGAATATGATGAGGTGATAGAATATTTTTGGCTTCTCTTGAGAGGGATGAACATGATGATGAAAAAATTCATGGAGTGATAGAAGAAGAAGAGTTCATAGAGAAGCACGATAAAGAGGTGGAATGGAAGGAAGAATTTATAGGGTCATTCAAGCCTCAAGTTTGTAAATATACTATTGTGTGCAAGTGTGTGCTGTAGGTATGAAGATTAAATAATAATGTGACCTTGAGATGGATGATGAAATCAAGATGACAATGGCTCAAGAACCACAAATTACTAGTAAATAAGACAATGTGTTTGTTTATGAGAATCTTGAGAAACTGTAAATTGGAATAGCAATCTTGGAATATACCATATATGGATTAGAATCATGTGAAGTAGAGATTTATATCAATATAAGAAAAGAGGAGTAAAAAAATAGTGTAATCGAGAATGTGAGAAAACAAACAAGGAGACAAAATAATGAAGATTATAGAAAATAAATTGATGAAGACATGATGGATAAAATCTATAAAGAGATGAAGAGAGCCATGAAACATGAAGGAAAATGTATATTTGTTGTTATTGTGTTTGTGTGTGTAGGTTCTGTTATCCAAAATTCACCCCCCCAGGGTAATTTTGATAACATGCATCGAAATATTCAAGTCCCGGGAAAATAGATCGATTCGAGGCCCAAAATCATGTTTTGGGGTCCCTCGGCCTTCTTTCTAACTCTCTATTCAAGAGGAAAACCCAAGGTTAGAAAAGGGTGAAAAAGTTACAAAAAACAAGCTTGGGGCAGAAAAAATCATGAAAATCAGCTTTTCGGACGTCGGGGCGCGGCGGCCGAAAAGCCTCCGGGCGTCCACGCTGCAATTGGGACATCTGGGCCATAGGTACGCAGAGGACGTGAACCACCGGATCGGCTGAAATAGGAAATTTCATCAGGACACACCGGGACAAGGAAATGCGCGGGGACGCGAAAAGATGAAAGAGCGAGAGCGAATGAAAATGTGCCATGTGTCTTTGCCTCAAAGAGGGACAAGGAAGCCCAAATTGGGCAGATCGGAGAAATTTGTCCCAGACGGTTTGGGACATCTAGGCCAAAAATACACGAGGGACGCGAAGACCCGGAAAATCCGCCAACGAATCAGAATGTGACGCGTGTCACAAGGGGAGGCGCAATAAAAATTTTGACTAAGTGTTTTTGGGCCCAAAAGTTCAAAGGGCGAGGTTTGAAGGGTCGGCCCGAGCCAATAGACACCGGAGCTCGGGGAGGACTTAGAAAATTTAGCAAAAGTTTTGGCCAAAAAACTAAAAGGTAAAGGTTCTCCCCGTGCCCCTGTCAACGAACCAATGCATGCCACGTGTCCCAAGTGGGCGGGCGCGGGGAAAATGAGAATTTTTCCAAAGTATGAAAAAGGTTGAAATTTCAAAGGAAAGCCCATGGAAAGGTGGAGGAGAGAGAATTTCTCATCCAATCAGCTCGACACGTGTCATCCAAGTGGCAGAGCGCGGGAAAAATTCAAATATCCGTTTTGGCCTGTTTTTGCCCTAAATCTTCAGATCGCCATAACTTTCGATCCAGAGCTCAGATTTTCACGTTCTTTATATCAATGGAAAGCTGGTGAAATTCTCTACATGATTCAGGGTCAATCTTGCATTTTGGTTTAGTTTGGAGAGATAAAATCAAGAAACATCTACGGCGCATGTTCATGGCGAAGTGACGTTTAAACAACCGGTTTCAATGCGAGAATGGGTCGCACTCTCCTCCCATTTGGTCAAAATGATAGGGTATGGGTTTGTAAGGTCCTCCATGCTGATTTAATGCATTTGTAGTCAATGAGGAATGGGCTCCCATGTTTTTGTATGTTTTCTCTCTCATGGGCTCGACCCATGCAATGTAAAAGCCAGATTTGGCTCATTTTGGAAGGGGATTACAAGTTGTTCATCTTTTCGGCTCTGCCCTCCCTTATTTTCTTCTCCAGGGTTGAAAATGGAGTTCGAACCTCCTCCCCTTATCTGTAATGGTGTTTTTTCCTTTTACTATTGAAATGATGTTACATACTGAAACTTCTAAAGCAACAAAAACGTGTTTTGTGATCCATCATCCATCCTTGCTCGTTTTTGCTTTTTTATTCTTGCCTCTCTTCATCGTAGGTATTTGTGCAAGTTTGAATGTTCATTGTAGGTTTGGAGTTGTGTTCATGGAGTTTTGGGACATTTTCTGTGTGAAATCTATCCTTGGGCCTGTGATGCATCTGTCCATCCTTCCCATTGCTCACCTCTCCTTGTTCCATGGCAGTTTTGATAGATGTTCAACATTCTCCTTCTCTGGTGTATCACCATTTTAGTGTAGGCTTTTGCTATTTTTCCCTTTTCTCTCTCTCTTTGTCTCCTTGGCATGGTTAGATTAGGTTTAGATTAGCTTGCCTGCACTGGAATAGCTTGTGGCAGGTAGTTTAGGAGCAGGAACCAACCTTCTCTGGAGATTCCTTTCTCATTTCTGCAAGTCCCACACTTGGAGAAAGGTTTCAATGTTGTGCAATCTGCTTTGGATGATAGAGTGATCAACCTAGAAATTTGATCAACATCCGTGGGGAGTCTTTGTGATTTTGCACTAATAGTTTTGGCACACCGGTGGGACCTTAGAGGTCTTCCACTTCATCTTTTGTAGTTGGTGTGTTCTGTGAAGATTTCGGTCTTTGGAGGCACTTGCAAACACATCATCAGTGACTCCATTTGATCAGCAACCCATTTACGAAGTTGCGAGACCTATTTTTCATCTGTTTCCATCCATCTTTCTTTCCATCCCTTTCATTCTTTTCCATTCCATGAAGTTGTGCAATCATGACTTCATTTCCATCATGGAACTCACATTTACAACAGCAGTATATTCCACCTCCAACATGTTTTACAAATCCTCCAAATCAGCATGCGTACCCATATGAGCAGCAATGCCAAGATCATTTTGGCTACGGAGCTTTCCAAGAGCAAGAGTATGCTGGTTTGTTGGAGAAAATCTAAAAGATGGAGGTAGAGATGGTGTAGTCCAGAGCAACAGCTCAAATGAGAGCTTTCAGAATCGATTCTGAGGACTCCTTGTCCATGGGGAGGCCCTTTTCCAAGACACTTCAACCCTCAGGAGAAGCTGGACTTCATGATGAAGATGCTGCCCCAACTTGCACAATGGATATCAGAAATAGAGGCCTATACACTTGTTGTTGAACAACCTTGTCAATGGGTAAGTTCTACACCATCATCTGGTTTTTCTCTTCCCATTACTCAAGCAGCACCATCTCATTTGGAATTGCAAATCTTAAACTCCCCATCTACTGTCCCAAATGTTGATTCCATGTCTCCACCTCTCAAGTCTTCCACCACACCTCAAGTATTCTTTTCCTTTTTCCTTTCAAACAGTCATCCCCTCCACAAGAGCTAACAAATACCCCCTCCTCCAAAGAAACAAGAGTTTCCACCTCCACCACCACAAAAAATTGCCAAATCAATTAAGTTACAACCCATCCCTCCTCTTGCATTCCCAATTCCATGTGGGGAAGAAGAAATTGCAAAAATCAGTCATCAAGGACAGCAAGAGGAAGAGCCAAGAAAAGAAGAAATGATTAAGAGCTTAGTAAGTTTGGCTCTTAAATTTGGGATGACAAAGATCCCCTTGATGGTTAAGCCTACAGAAGAGGCTAAGGTTGAACAAATGGTGGTTAAGACTGATTTTGTGGCAGCAGAAGAAGAGCAAAAAGAAGAAGCAGATCAGTAGTCAGTTTGCTCAGAAAGTAGTGTCCATGTTGGCACTCTATTTGAAGGGAATGCTGATTCAATTCAAGTTGCACAATCAGCCATAAAGGAAGAAAGCTCAGAAGAAGATCTTCACAGTGCCAACTTTTCCTCTAGAGTAGCAGATTGAAGAGTTTGACTTGAAAAACTTCATGCTTTGGAGGAAGAGTTCAATCAAGAGAAAGATTGTCTTCAAACAAGTAGAGGAAGGAGAAGCTACTCCAGATCAAAAGAAGAGGAGTACATTCTAGTTGTGGAGGAGAAAATTGCAAATCCAATGGGTTTGAGCACAAAGAGCACGGGAGAACCTTCATTTCTTCTTTCTACTTCACCTCTCTCAAGTTCTAGTATTGAAGAGGAGTTTGATCTCTCAAACTCAATGTTCGAGGGTGAAAGAAACCATGGTGATCAAGTTACAGATCAAGAAGACACCATGGAGGAAGTGGAGCATTTGATAGGACAGCCATGAGGTAGTTTATCTATTAGATTTGGAGGACTGTTTTGATGGAGAAGAGCTAGTTGAGTTTCCACCATTCTCTCTTTCATCATCCATATTCCAAACACTTGAGTCTGCTGTCATGAAGGAGAGCACACATTTTCGAGAGCCGGCATCTTATAGCAGCTCTTTGGAACCAAGATTGGAAGATTTAAATCTTTCATGTTCTTCATTGGAGGAAGAGAAAGGACAGAGGAATTTTGCCATTTCTTCCACACCATCCATTCAGGAGGGCCTACAAGAAGACTCCATTCTTGGAGTTGAAAATCAGAGATATGGGCATATCAAATGGATCAGACCTTGCCCAATCAGGTATTTGGCTTCATTGGAGCCAAAGGAGAAGCCACAACCAATCATGCTTGCTTCTAAGCATGAGGATGAGCTGTAAAGTACCAAGGATCAGCTGTCATACCTCTTCAATCCAAATGCAGAGCAACTAAAAGAGGTATTGGATTTGCCTTCAGCTAATACCTTGATGATTTGGGTGGAAGACCAGCTTCTTGTTGATTTTCCACTCATCCTAACAACCATGATCAGCTCCAAATCAATTGCATGGCTGCCCATTTTGAAGAAAGGAAGCTATTTTACACAACCAGTTGTAGGGTTTGTTTAGCTTGCCTTTGCTTCCCATTAGAGTAAAGTAGGTAGGTTTGCTTTCGGTAGAAGGTGTGCCCAGCTGTTAGTGTAAAATCACAGCACCCCTGGATGTTGATCAGATTTCTAGGTTGATCACTCTAGCATCCAGTGTGATTGCACAACATTGAAACCTTTCTCCAAGTGTGGGACTTGCAGAAATGAGAAAGGAATCTCCAGAGAAGGCTGGTTCCTGCTCCTAAACTACCTGCCACAAGCTATTCCAGTGCAGGCAAGCTAATCTAAACCTAATCTAACCATGCCAAGGAGACAGAGAGAGAGAAAAGGGAAAAACAGCAAAAGCCTACACTAAAACGGTGATACACCAGAGAAGGAGAATGTTGAACATCTATCAAAACTACCATGGAACAAGGAGAGGTGAGTAATGGGAAGGATGGACAGATGCATCACAGGCCCAAGGATAGATTTCACACAGAAAATGTCCCAAAAATCCATGAACACGGCTCAGACTGCAATGAAGAGAGGCAAGAAGAAAAAAACAAAAATGTGTTTTGTGATGCATCGTCCATCCTTGCTCGTTTTTGGCTTGTTTTCTTCTTGCCTCTCTTCATTGCAGAATTTGTGCAAGTTTGAATGTTCATTGCAGTGTCCTGGAGTGTGTTCATGGAGTTTTGGGACATTTTCGTGTGAAATCTATCCTTGGGCTCGTGATGCATCTGTTCATCCTTCCCATTACTCACCTCTCCTTGTTCCATGGTGGTTTTGATAGATGTTCAACATTCTCCTTCTCTCGGTGTATCACCGTTTTAGTGTAGGCTTTCTTTGTTTTTCCCTTTTTTCTCTCTCTCTCTCTCTCTCTCTCTCTCTCTTGGCATGGTTAGAGTAGGTTTAGATTAGCTTTACACCTTTGGAATAGCTTGTGGCGAGTAGTTTAGAAGTAGGAACCAGCCTTCTTCTGCGGAGATTCCTTTCTCATTTCTGCAAGTCCCACACTTGGAGAAAGGTTTCAATGTTATGGAATCACTGCTGGATGCTAGAGTGATCAACCTAGAAATCTGATCAACATCCGTGGGAGTCTTTGTGATTTTACACTAACGAGTTCAGAGAGATGGAAATAAAGAAGAAAGGAATCAAGGTAAAGGCAAATGGAAGGATAAAGAATATTATATGGGACCCAAGTGGTCTTAAGGAAAGAAAGGAAAGTGACTTTAAAGGAGGAGAAAGAACAAGAAAAAGTGATGAAGACTCATATATGCAAATCAAGTACAAGGACTATTTTCTCCACATTGGGAATATGATGCAGGCATCATCATAGGGCAACAACAAATGTAAATTTTCATTTTCATTCAATTAGGATTAAAGAGGTCATAAGTACGGGTGATAGGACATGTTTAAGGTCATGAATGGAAGTTTTAGGTGATTAGTACTCATAAAGTTGAATTTTAGTGTTTCCCTCCAAGAATGTAATTCAAATCTTAAAGCATGTAAAAATATGTCATGAAGTTTTAAGAATTATTGGTGGATTAAGGCATGGGAGTGATATCTAGACAAGTTATAAAGAGTCCTAGAGTGATTTATAAGGTGTACATGTGAGCCTTAGATGCGAAAAATATTTTACCATTTCATGTATGAGAATGGAGTCATCTCGAATATTTGGTTAGGGTTTTCTTGGAAGTTACAATTAAGAGGATGTATTCGAGTTAGGAGTTAGTTAAAAAATGATAAGGAGAAAAAACTTCTGAGAAAGATGATGGGTGAAGGAATGGAAGCCTCCTCGTGTTTCAGAGGAGAATAAATGGAATTTTCGTAAGCATATAGATAAATAAATGGTTATAACTTTGTTTTTGTTTCATATGGACTCTTTCATGAGATTTATGAGTTTGATTTTGCTTAGTTAAAGTTCTAATGCTCCTTATTTTCAATCATTTGGAGAGTGATTTGATTTAGTATGAAGATTTAAATGTTGGCATGTATGTTTATAGCTAGTAAAAGAGCACATAGAGTGTGTGGGAAGATCATAATACCATAGCAATGCAAATTCATTTATACTTATAGGGAAGATCTTTTACCTTGATAAGTAAAATGTCATAAAAATGTGTAATCAATGCAATACACGTGAAATGATCAAAGATGTTATGTAAGGTAACCTTTGTCATCATACATAGGAAGTTTAGGAGCAATAATAAAACAAAGAGGAGATACATAAGCATCTTTTTTGTAATTTTAAGATTTGATATTGTAATGTATGAACAAGGATTTTGTTCTAGATGAAGAAGCGTGAAAACCACTAGGATTGTATATAGGATGTTTAAAAACAATAGTGGCTGTAGGAATAGGCATAGAGACATTATGAATTGATATATTCTATTCCTCCATGGATGTATGCATTGTATATATAGGAATAGTATATGTCCTTAAATGAGATAATGATGTTTAAAAATAGGAATAGTATAGGAATAGGATGTTTAAAAACAATAGTGGCTATAGGAATAGGCATAAAGACATTATGAATTGATATATTATGTTCCTCCATGGATGTATGCATTGTAGATATAGGAATAGTATATGTCCTTAAATGAGATAATGAGGCATCCTTAAGTTGATCCAATGCATCATATAGTAGAATATCAATATTAGCGATATTGTCTTGTAATAAATGTGTAATATGTTGTGCCTCATCTTCAAAAATCACATGAGAATGATTTTGAGATTTATTATTTAATCCTTCAAATTTTAAATGATTAGTGTTAATATTAAAAAGAGAATTGGTAAAAATATCAGTACTAGAATAAAAAGCGAGTGTTAAGAATCATTTTTGTATGATCGGAAGAAGGATGAGAAAAGTGGGTTACTTTGGATTACCAAGTACGATCATGTTGTCCTTTTGGCTTGATTCAAATATCATATAACATTGGAGGAAATTACATGATGATATAAGATGGAAGTATGAATACATCACTAATACTAATGAGGAGTATCATAAACAAGCCCTAGGAAAACTAGGGTTTTGAGCATGATGCTTAATTCAAGAGTTGGGTTCATTAAATGTTTACACCATTCTTAAAAATTATTGATTACTAAGTTAAGTAAACTAAAAGGATGTATGGGAAGATACAAGAGGATATTTTTATTAATTAACTTCCACCACTAATTATGCAATATTCTAATAACGCATTAATTCTTGTAACTAGTGTATAAAATAAGCTATGAGCTAAAAACTAATAAAATGAGTACACTTATCCGATTACATATAGATATAGAATGCTCTTGGTGTGTATACTTCTAGATCTAGGAGATCTTAACCTATAAGTACTTTGTATTTGGAAATGTAGCTAGGAAGTGACCTGGTGTAGGACTGTACAAATTAACCAAAACCATCTATACGATTTTACACCGTTATACACTTTTAACCCTAATATAACTCCTATTTGTTATCTATTTTTACCCCTAGTAAAAATAGGCAACTTGGGAGAATGAGTTGGGATACTTTTGTTCATGACATCTAAAGAAATCTAGAGAGATATAAGTAATACATCAAGGTTTGGAAACATTGCAAGTGATTTTGGGAGAAAAGGTCGGAGAAAGTTGAAATTTAGAATAGTTGCAAAACCCCATTCCCTTGGTCTCGAGTTATAAGAGGGCCCAAAAAAATGATTAGAAATGGAAAAAGTGAAAAGTGAATAAATTTTTCATTAGGATGTTCCATCGCAATCCCTTAGACGCTTGGTATTGAGAAAATTAAAAAAAAAAACCCAAAAAAATCCAAGGAAATGTAAAAATGTGCAAAATTAAGGGGGCCCAAACAAACTCACCGAGTTGTTGGGTGAGATTTTCTCCAACTCTCCAAGCTAGTTTGGAGTAGAAAGATGAAATTTTAATTGTGGAAGGGTTGAGTTGGTGTTCGGGCTCATCGTCAAGTTGGTCGAGTTCGAGGTTTAGTTTGAGGTAGAGTTCATGTGAGGGAAGTGGGGTGTGAAGTAATTAGCTCACCTAGTGACTCGATGAACCTGAAATTTGTTGGGTCGAACATTATGGAAAATGGAAGATTGACACGGGGGTAGGATAAAGGTTATTAGATCATCTAAACCAATATATTTTGACATCCCGCAGTCGGATGACTACGGTTAGATGACTCACATGTTAGATGGCCCATAGGTCAAACAACTATCTAGTAAGATGGCTTGCGAGGTTGGACGACTCATGGGCTAGAAGGGTCTCAGATCAGGTGAAGGTAGGTGGGTAAAGGAAATCCCAGAACCTATTTTAATGAAGCATGGTTCCCTGTCTTCTTCTACTAGAAAATTACCATCAAGAAGTGAATTTGTATGGCTGCCCATGCCTCTTTTTAGAGAAATAAATATAGGTTGTCGGTTAGTGAACAAAATTTGAGGTTCTTTCTCTATATATTATATAACCCATTCATTTGAAAAGAGGGAGACATTATGGAATGTAAAATAACTTTGTCAAAATTATTCTAGAGATTTTGTGAGCTACAGGCCTTGGATTTGATCTTTCGTAAGAAATGTATTGCCTTGTGTCTACTTTATGATGGATTTTTCATCATTTTGAGAAATAAAATATGTGTTGTGTGGCTATTCCTTCCTAGCTTGATTTATATTGTACTCCTTGCATTCTATTACATTTGCATGTATATTGTGCATAATTTGTTATTTTTACAAGACTCAAATTCGTTGTGCCCCATGAAAATGGAGGTTTGAATGTGTGTTTGGGATTGTGGAACTTTTTCTACCCTCCCATACCTCATTTTCTCTATTTTTCGCTCACTTAGAATTTTTCCAACCCTCATCCTTAGTGTTATATCCTCCCTTAGTTTAGGATTTAAATTTTATGCAGTTTTATCTTACCCTCGTCCCTTGAAATATTAGGTCAGGGTTATATAGTTGTATTTCCCTTTGTACAAGTAGTTTTAGCATTAGGAATAGGTAGAGAAAGTTGAACTTCTTGAGAGGTCCATCTCAAATTCATAGGTCCCATACTTGAGAGATGGTACCCATGTTACCTAGTCACACCACTAGCTCAAGCACACACACTTGATAGATTAGAGGGTGTTTTAGTTTGGTGAGAATAATTTTGGCACGCCCTGGTGGGATGAAAAAGAATTCTTCATTTTATTGTAGCAAGATTGGTGTGCTCTTGTTGTAAATTTCATCCTTTAGAGGCCTTGTAACAACACATCCGGTAAATCCCAAGGTCGTATTTCAAATGGTTTTAGCAATTCTATTGGCTCAAGTTCATGATAATGATTCAAACACGGTCTAGAACAAGAGAACAAGGTGTTTTTGAGTATTTACAGCTATCTCTAGGAAGAGGAAGAAGGGGAAGGAAAGTTCAGAGATCTCCATCTCCACCAAAGAACCTTGTCAACACCTCCACCTGGTAGGCCATTTCTCCAATCAACTAGAGTTATCAAACCAATTAGAATGGCTGCACAACCACCTCCAAATCCATTTTTAAACTTCACAGGTGATAGTCCAATTGCCCTCAATGCACAAAATCCTATTCTAGTGGTAACATGAAACAACATTCCTTATTTCACTGGAGAAAATCATACAACTCATAGTGATCATATCAAATACATTGTAAATTTTTGTGTTATTCATGAGATTAATGAGATGGATGTGGTAGTTAAATTACTTGCTTCTTCTCTCAAGGGGAAAGCTTTTTGCTGTTTATAAGCTTGAAAAATGGATTGATAAACAATTAGAATGAGTTATGTTCAAGAATCACGCAATCAATTTGGGGCAAGAGTTGATAACTTGTCTCTTTTGGAGTAGTTGACTACAATCAAGAGGGATCCAAATGAGCAGATGGATGATTTTAATTTCAGGTTTCAAAAGGCATGGAATAGAATTCCTATTTACGTAAGGCCTACACTGATGGTGCATTCCTCCATTTCCTTAAAGATTTAAATTCTAACATATCTGTCATAATTAAATCCATGAGAGTAACCTTACATGGAGCATATGCCATAACTATTAGAGTTTAAACTTATTCAATTAAAGTTGGTAAGCTTGTACCCAACCTATCTATGCCCCTTCATCTATAGATAGGGAATATTACTCATACTCAAACACTTGAATCAGCCCCTCTTCCAACTCCTAAAATTCAATGTTCCAATGAAGCTTAAACTTCTTTTAGCACTTCTAAGGAGCTCCAGGAGGTCATGAAGAAACTAAAAACCTTGGGAATGAGTTGGTGACTATTAAGAGGCAACAAGCCCAAAATTTCAGACCTCACTATCCTTAGTACCAACCTAATAGATCTCCATATCATCCTTACAAGCCTCTTTCTCAAGATACTAATCAGAATCAAAGACAACATCTCGTTGCTAGATCATTTAAACTATACAATCCTCGATACAACTTCTACATCTAGGGATTTTTTCTAGTTCAAAATAACATGACACAACAATATGAATGGTTTTTCCCATGTGGAAAACCTCATAATCAAACAACATGCTTCAATGGTGCTCTGAATCAAGCCTTAATGGTGTAAATAGTTGGTGTGTCCCAAGAAGCAATTGAAGAAGAAAATTAACAATAACTAGGTTCGAGAGGAAGCACCTCTAGGTGACACCACACTTGTGAATTAACAAGTGGAGAATTTATGTGGGATTAACCAGTTTCCTCTCTAAGGTGTAGCAGCTAGTACAAGGTCTAAGAAGAGGAATATAGAGGAAGGGAAGTCATATAATCCAATTACTTCTCAGTCTCTTATCACACCACAAGGTATTAGTAGAATCAACCTAAACCACCTTCTAGACCAACGCATTTACTAGTTGCATCAATTCATGTTCAAGAGAAGATAATGCCTAGAAGGGAGCGAGAAGAAGGACAACCCATCTCATTTCAACACCATCAACCAAATAAAGAAGACACATGTAAGAATTTCTATGTGGGATTCATTAGAAATCCCAAGAAAAAGGGATCTATTACAAAAGCCATCGAAAATTGGTCTACATCAAATGAGTTATCTAGGGATCAAGAGAAGGTGTTCACTAATGTAACCCAAAAAGAAGGGGGTCAAAGAGAGGAAAACAAGTTAAAAACATGAAAAATCCTCTATTTTATGTGTTGCTAATCATTGGGATAAATCTTGTACACAATTGTATGATAGACTCAAGAACAAGTAGCTTAGTGATGTCCAAACAAATATCCAATTAGCCTAGTATTAAGTTTGAAGCAATATCAAAAGGAGTAGTGCAACTTGATGGGATAATAGTGGGAATTTTCACAAGTAATCAAAGGATTGAGCCTTACACTACATGCATGCCCCAATGTCACAGTCTTATAAGATGTATCCGTAATTGACTTTCCACCACTCTTTGCTTTATGCTTGTTGAGATAATTCACTACTAAGATTGGAGGCTACTTATATGTTGACTAGTCACACATGTGCTTTAGAACAAGATATGGGGCTAAGGCTATGATCATATATGAGCCAATTTCAAATTTCCACATTGATCCTCATGTACCAAGCCCAATCAATGCAAATTTCTCAGCTTTTGATCAAGAAGACTTCTCAAGCACTCTAAAGAAAAATAAAATGTTGGAGGACTTCCATACTTGACTCTTAATTAATAAGAAAACAAGATACATGGGTATGATACATAAAAAGAGATGGAGGAAGCTAAGATGGGTTTCTATTTCTTGCACAAAGAAGACACACCACTTCCTAGCATCACCAAATTGGGTGTGAAAGATGAAAATGAAGTATGGAAGCTATTATTTAATGGCTCAAGGAGTAGACAAGGTGTGGAAGGAGGAGGATTTCTTATGTCACATCAAGGTATGAGATACTACTCAGCTTTCCTTTTCAGTTTTCTTATTCAAACAACATATTTGGGTATGAAGCATTAGTCCACAGACTACACTGGGAAAGAAAGAGGGGTATCATAAACTTGCAAGTGTTTGGGGAAAGAAAATTAATTGTAAATCAGGCCATAGGTATTAGTTCTGCTAAAAATGATCTCCTCAAGAGTTATAAACACTAGGTATGGGATATCATTGAAGACTTTCAATATTTTAACATTGTTTCCATCCCAAGGAAAAAGAATAAGGCTATGGATAGACTTGTTGTAGTTGGAGAAACATTTGATGTTGTTGAGAGCATCATAATGATCAAACTCAGGCCCATATCAGAAGAGTTATCAAGCTAGCTATTTTAGAAAATGACACTAGCTAGAAAGTGTTTGAAAATGACCAATAAAACATTAATTTATTTCAAGAAGAATCTGATTTTTCAGCTAGAAATCGGAAAAATTAGACCGTAAATATGGTGATCAAGTGGCTCAGCTAAGAAAAAATAAAGTCCCAAAAGTCTTGGTGACTTTGGATTCAATCTTCAACCCCAATGACTAGTTCCAGAAAGAGAAATCAAACATTCAAGTCAAGGGTGAAGACTCAGAATCAATTACAGTAGGTGAAATCAAGATGCTCCAAATTGGCAAGGTGAGTACTCCTAAAGAAAAATATTCTTTCATACAACTTTGTGAATATTTTTCGATTGTCTTTTCTTGGAATTATAAAGATCTAAGAGGCTTTGATCAAAGGTTGGCACACCATAGTATTGAATTGGATTCAAAATCAAAACCCATCAGAACAAGAAAAGGATAGTGAATCCTCACATGGAACCTATCATAAGGAAGGAATTGAATAAAATCATAGAGGAGGAAAACATAATGTTTCCAATTAAGCACTCAAGTTGGATTGCAAACTTAGTACCAGTTAGGAAGAGAAATGGAGAAATCAGATTGTGTGCAGATTTCTAGGATCTAAATAGAGCCTCGCTCAAGGATCACTATCCACTTCCTTCTATGGAGAATATTTTGCAAGTGGTAGCTAGATCAGAACTATTTTCACTCCTACATGGCTACTGAGGCTACAACCAAATTATAGTGAAAGAGGAGGATCGGTTTAAAATAACCTTCGCCACAAAATGGGTTACACATGTTTATGGTAAGATGTTTTTTGGGTTACTAAATGCCAGATAAACATTTCAGAGGGACATATATATGGAGTTCAAAGGATTGATTAACAAGATGGTTATTGTGTATCTTGATGATATCACAATGTTTTCCAAGAACATAGTGGATCACTTCTATCACCTAAGGAAATTTTCCTAAATATGCAGGAGATTTAGAGTGTCTTTAAATCTAAATGTATATTCTTGGCTCAAAAATCAAGCTCTTGGGTCACATTATTTCTAAAGAAGTATTAACCATTAATCTTGAGAGATTTGAAGCTATTTGGGACCTTCCTTTTCCTAGTCACAAGAAGGATCTCCAAAACTTCTTGGGGAGAATCAATTTTGTCCAAAGGTTTGTGCCTAATTTTACCACTCTTGAAGCCATTAATGTTGATGTTGAAGAATAACATTTCATTGAAATGGACATAAAAGGGAAAATATAGTTTTGAAGATATTAAGCATGCAATATCTCAAGCTCCAACTCTCATCAATCCAGATTTTTCAAAAGACTTCATTCACTATGCCTTCAATTTTTTAGACATAATTGTTTTCATCTTGGTATAAAAAAAAGGAGGGATCTGAGAATCCTATAGCTTTCTTAAGTCAGATCTTTGAATATTATGAGGTGTGGTACTCTTTCATTTAAAATCATGTCCTCACTGTTATAAGAAGTCTGAATAAGTTTAGACACTTGGTATCAAAAAATAAATTTTGTTGTTAGTGTTTCATGCCAAAGTTAAATATTTTCTCCTAAAAAAATACTTGAACAAGAAAATGGCTGGTTGGATCACTCATGTCATGGAGTATGACATAGAAATCAAGGTGACTAAGTTGGTACATGGTAAAGGCTTGTGTGAATAAGTAGCTTCAAGTAAACATGTTGAGACTAGTGGTGAAGAAGAAGTTGTCCTACTACTACAAAATGATCAAGAACAACCAACGAGATGATGGTATACCCACTCTTTTCCGGAATCAAGACATGATGCACTTTCTATAAATAGGTTTACGCCCTCTAGAGATGAGAAAATAAAAAATAAGGTAATTTAGACTACAATCAATTTCGTATTCTCTCATTGATGACATCTTATTAAGGAATGATGTAAATGGAGTTATCTTGAGATGTGTCCCTAAAAATAGGTTGAAAGAGTGTTGCATGAGTTCGATGATGGAGCAGTTGGAGGTCATTTTTTGCCAATATTTATAACTCTCAAGATCATGAGGGCTGGTTACTATTGGCCCACAATATTTAGTGATTGCTACACATGGATCAAGAATTGTAATAAGTGTGCATTCTTCATCGGAAAGGTTAACCTAATAGTGCTACCACTCCATCCGGTCCCAATTGATCAACCATTTGTGTAAAGAGGATCAGAATTTATTGGGGTCATCAATATGAGTTCAAGACAAGGCCATAAGTGGATTTTAATAGTAATGGATTACTTCACCAAGTGGATTGAAGCAGTAGCACTCGAGGAGGAAAATGAGTCTAGTGTACTAGAATTCTACGAGGGATAGTTACCAGATTTTGTGTCCCGGATACTGTCATATCGAGACAATGCTTTAGCATTATTTGGAACAAATATTTTTGAGTGGGATGTTAGGAACAAAATATACATGAGAACCTCCTCTAACTATTATCATAAGGGAAATGGACAAGTTGATTCCACAAACAATAACTTGCTAAGTATCATAAGGGGAACCCTAGATGAAAACCAGTAGACATGGCATACCAAGCTCAAATTAGCCTTGTTGGCTAATAGAATCACACTAAAAAGGTCTATGACAGCTCTCCATACAAGATATTCTATGGAAGGGAAGAAAGGCTACCTATATAACTTGAGTTTCCAAAGACTTGGAGCTTCTCAAGTAGCTAGAATTAGCTGAGTTTGAGTCCATGGAAGTTAAGTAATGTAAAACTCATGGAATTATAAGAACTAAGATAACATGCAATGCAAAACATGGAGAAAGATCAAGCCTAGATCAAGAGGACTTTTGACAAGAAAGCTAAACCTAGAACATTCCAAGAAGAAGACATGGTGTTGAATTGGGATGCTAAAAGGGAAAAGCTAGGAAAGCATTATAAACTTGATGTTATATGGAGTGGTCCCTACATGATCACGAAGTGCAAAAGTAGCAATGATTTCTGAATTTCTAAGTTGGATGGTGAGGATCTATAGATTCTAGTCAATTGGATCTATCTCAAGTACTATTACTAAGTAGAACCTCATCCTTTGTACATATTAGTTTAGGATTTTCATTCCTCCAAGTTCTTGTGCACATTGTCTTATTGTTAGAATAGGTTTCAATTTCCCTAAGTTCCTTGGGCACATGTTCTATTGCTTCTAGTGTTCTCTTTGCACAACTCATTATGCCTTCAGAAGGGATATATTATAGCAATATTTTCAAAGTCATGGGAAACAATTGAAATCTTCATGAATTTTCAAATGTAGAGAAACTAAAAACTAGATTTGGGACAATTCCAAATTGTTTCATCCATTCAGCCTTAACAAATCAAGTTTTAGGATCAAGTGTATGCAACTTATTTTTAGTCTTAGCTTGCATCACAGGAGGGATATGCATAAGGTTTCGGGTTTTAAAACAATTTTCCACTCGTGTAAATTTTAATATTTTCTTATTAAAGTTGGAAAATTGGAGAAAGCAGCGGTCGGTTACAATTTTTTTAAGTGACTCGGGGATGCATATTTACATGTTCAAATCTGCTCAAGTTGCTACATAGGACTCCATGCCCAATGGATGCTTCAAGTTCACCGATCACTCGTCTAAAAGAACCCCTTCATTTTGAGGTTACTACATAGGACTCTATGTCTAGAGAATTAAATCCAGATCGATTGGTGAAGAAAATTCGAGGTTCTTTCTCTATATACTGTAAAAACCCCTTCATTTAAAAAGAGATAGACATTCGGAATGTAAAAGAACTCTGTCAATTTTTTTCCAGAGCTTTTATGAGTTACAAGCCTTGGATTTGAGCTTTTTCTACCCTAGCTTAAGTTATAATTGTACTCCTTTCCTTGTTACATTTGTAAATATAATTTGCATACTTTGCTCATTTTTGTAGGACTCAAATTTGTTGTGCCCCATGAAAATGGAGGTTTGAATGTGTTTTTGGATTGTGGCACTTATGTTTTCCCTCCCTACCTCATTTTTTCTATTTTTTCTCACTTGGAATATCTATAACCCTTGTTCTTGGTGTTATTGCCTCCCTTAGTTTAGGATTTACATTTTATGAATTTCTCTCTTATCCTGGTCCCTTAGAATATTAGGTCGGTGTTAGATAGTTGCATTTCCCTTTCTAGGAGTAGTTTTAGCATTAGGAATAGGTACAGAAATTTGGCCTTCTCCAGAGGTCCATCTTAAATTCGTAGGTCCACATTTGAGAGATGGTACCCATGTTACCCTGTCACATGGTCGAGATCAAGCACACACACACTTGATAGATAGAAGAGTGTTGTGGTTCATTGATAACACTACTATATAACTTTATCATATTGTCCCCTTCAGAAATGTTTGTCATTTTGAAACCCTATTTTTTTCTCATGATGTAAATAATTCTTAGTATTTTAATTAATATATCAAACCTTATCCTTGGTTATGATATCCTAAAAAATAAACATTAGTTTTGTTGAAGTGTAATCCTTGCACCACTTATGTTAGCACTACTCTAAAGAGGCCTTAAACTAAATGTCATTCTCCACCTAAGATGTGATATCTAAATGAATGTAAGTATGATTTATAAATTGAAACCTCTTTGACAATGCTTGGAAATGATTTTGACTCTTTTTGAAACTGAAATGGGGTTACTAAGTTTTTGCAAATGAGAGAATATTATTCGTTGACCTATTATAATTATTTATACCTATAGTGATTGCTTGCTTAATGATTATGCATAATATTTTGTGAGATTTAGGAATCCTTGGGTGCCTTTTGTGCTATTATTTGTAACAAGATTTCAATAAAATGTTAGTTTAGTGAATGAGGTGAGTTTAACTTGTTTATATAGGGATTTGAAGGTAAATTATCATGTAAATGACAACCTAGAGGAATTAAATGATCCATAGAAGCGTATCAAATCGAATGATCATATGGAGGATATGTAAGTCCAAAACCATAAAATTCAACCACAACCAAATTCCACAAGATGACCAAAGTGGATGTTTTTTGACATGGATGAAAAACATGAAAAATGAATGTTGCATTGTATCAGGTGATTTTTCTATGGATTTTGTGTCCTTAATTCTCATAATGTTTTGACATATTAGTGTCTATGAATAAGAAATTTAGACAAGAGAACTTAGAATTTACTAAGCAGGGATAAAAAGATTATGTTTGTATTAGTAAGAGTAGATTATCAAAACAATTAGTTTCAAAGGTTAAGTGTCTAAGTTATGTGTCTACAACACCCTAACCACCCATGCAACATCCTAAATACCCATTTTACACACTAATTAACCATTTGAAATACCTATCACCCATGTTGTAAAACACTTAACACTTATGAGACATAGTTAACACCCAAGGAATGCCATAAACATCCATGCAACACACTTAAAACCCTTGTGACACCTTAAAACCCATTTGATACCCTAAGTACTAACAAGTCACCCTAAACACCCATATGACATACTAAACACCCATGTGACACCCTAAACACCAATTGGCATAGAAAGCAACCATTTAACACAACTAAATGCCATGTTGTGACATAATAAAAACTCATACAACACACTAAATACCCATGCAACATTCTAAACACCCATTTGACACACTAATTACAATAAAACCCCGTGAGATACTAGAACTATGTGACAGCTAAATACCCATGCAACCCCTAGACACCCATTTGACATAGTAAAAACCTTTTGACATACCTAAAACCCATGTTGTGACACATTAAACACCCATGCAATACTCTAAATACCCCATGAAACACCCTCAACACCCATTTGACATACTAAACACCCATGTGACATACTAAACACTCATGTGATGTCTTAAACAATGATTTCACATACCTTACATCCGTGTGACATACGTAGCACCCAAGGGACACCATAAACACTGATGAAAAACAATAAACACCCATGTGGCACACTTAATACTCATATAAAACTCCTAACACTACATTTACACCTTTTTAAAATTATTAGGATTAATTTTATGCAATACATGAAAACTAAAAATCTATGTAAGATTAGGAAATAATGAACTATTCTAAAATATTATCTTACAACATAACCATACCAAAAAAAAATAATACATTGGTTATTTTAATGAATACATACAATCTCAAATACAAAAGAGAGATAAATATACTTAACTATACACAATTTTACAGTAAGAATCGAGGAAGACGAACTAGAGAATCGGGAAGTGCAAATCCTAATAAAGCTTCACTACTAAAACTATAACTTGAAATCATATTGGTGTAGTACTTGTGCATTCTAGTTAGGATGTATAATTCAGCCCCAAGCCTCCTCTATGGTCTTGTATGCATTCATAATTAGGTCCTTTGACTTTTGGGTCCATCCATGGCCTATAATTATACTTCAATGTCAAACACTAGCTATCACATTCTCTCAATATCATCCATATTTAAAAATTCACTCAAAATCACAACCATGTGTACTATACCCTATGGGAAGTTAGTGTTTGGATTTCATTTTCTCCATGCACCACCTACATTGGCACTTCTCCAAATAGGCCTTAAACCAAACATAGTTCTCCACCTAACATGTGATATCTATATGGACATAACTAGTTTACAATTTGAACCCCTTTGATCATGCTTGATTGCATTTTGATATTGTTAAGACTTGGATATACGAACTTTTATTCTTGGATGTGAGTGAAACTAGAATCCTTCACCTTTTTGAGTATGTAAAAACTATAGTAGTAGCTTCCTAATAATTTTCAGCATATGTAGGAATATTTAGGGATACTTGAGGTTATTTCTGATTATTGCAAGATATTAATTGAGTATAATGTCACGTGTTTACCAAATGAGTAAGCGAGGTTGTCTTAACTTGCTTATATAGAGTTATGAAGGTAAAACACTATGATAAGGCTGACCGAGGTGATAAAAATACCCAAAAATAAGAATGCATAAAAAATAAAGTCCGATAATGCTGGTGTAGGACTATATAGCTTAGTCGGGACTAGATTATACAACTTAACCAAACTATATGGTTTTTCATAAGGAGAAAGTGAATCAAATATGAAAGTTGGACAATTTTGGTAAGATATCAAGCATTACTTTTTATGGACATGTATTTAGAATTGTTTGACACATCAATGTGTAGGAATAATCAAGATAGGAAAGATATGGAAAAGTATAATGATTTAGAATAGGATGTTAGTGTTTTTCAAAAGGTTAAATCAAAAAATTTGAGTTCCTGCATTTCCCCCCTCTTTTAGTATGAAATGAAAATTATGTGCTTAAAGGAAAAGATACTTGAGTATGTAGACACACTTTCTCTTTATTTGGAGTTTTCATTCTCTAGATGTCTTGGTGTTTGTATGCTCTGTAATGAAACATCTAACATAAGGTGTACTCATTTTCTATAGTATAAAATCAAATTATAACTCAATAGTAATTGTATAATTTTAACTTACATAAAGTGAAATAAAGATATGTAAAACAAGGAAATAGTACACTTGTTTGATTCACAAAGGAAAGATCTTATCATTCCTTTCTTGTAGTTAGATATTTGAATATTTTGTTTTCTTCTAATTTGTTTTAATGATTAGGGTTGATCAGACTCTAATTGTGTCATAGGATAGACTAAATTATTGAGTGCATGTAACCCAAAACCAAATGGAAGGTATAGACGGGAAAAAGGAGAGGTACTAATGCACCTCATGGAATAAGAATATCATGTATCCAATTGTTTTATAAATATGATATATTCCCATTTAATATGAGGATATCAAAGAATTATTATGAAGAAATTATCCACTTTTATACTTTCCATAACCCCACAGAGACCATGCCATTATGAATTGATATAGACCCAATGTCTAAGTATATATACAAAATGTATAAAGAGAATGAGTTCTCTATGCTTTTTTGTGTATCGTAATGGTGAGTAAAATATGTAATATACTGAAATATTCATAGAGAAGGACACCCATACCCCTAAAACACCTATATTTTACAACTAGAATTGAGTACTTAAGAGGAGAAGGAGTGAAATGATTCATGTCACATGTAATCTAATATTAACTATATCATCTAAGTCTAATATTGTGCCAAAGACCTATATTTATGACAAGAAATGTGGAGCTGTAATAACATATGGTTTTTCGATGAAAAATGTATGGTATGTGTAGGACTATTTGTATTGTCTTGACCCTTCTATACTATTTTGGGCCTATTTATTTTTGCCAAAATTTGATATCTAAAGTTATTTATGAGTACTTTTTTCATTTTAAAATCTATGTTTGGACTTGTTCTACTTATATGTATAGAATATATCTTGATAAATTCTTCCTCTTTTGAGCTTCATGTGAAAAAATAATTAAACCTATGGCTCAAAAGAATAGATGTGTTCCCATGCATTGTATATTTATGAATCTATAGGAAAGTGTAGAATGTTGAAAAGCTGTTGTCATGATTTTTGTCAAGGGTGAAATTCAAACTTGAAAGCATTACAACCATACCCTAATGTGAAAATATTTGCTTGAAATTCATCTCAAGCCCTCCTCCAAATCATCCTAACCCATGTATCATTCCTAACCTACCCTTATAAGTGGTAATTTTTTTATGTCAACCTATTCATTAGGTTATTTAGGGATATCAATTCCATTCAATTACTCCCAAGTCGGAGCCTTCAAGAAAAACTTTTTGAGAGGCTTAAGAAAAGTTATTTTTGGTCTCCTAAGACTGGTGCACACCCCCAGAGTGGAATGAAAGGTTAAATGTCATCAAGGAGGTGTATCAGAGAGATAATAACATTTTACAACTATTTTTCGAATATTGTGGGAAGTTTAAGAGGTTTTGGGACAATTTTAGCAAAATCGGGTCCTGGAGGGTGAAGCAACTTGCGTGTAAAAACATCGTTTGAGCTTCAGGAAGTGATTTCGGGAGATATGTAAATATTTGGAGGCCAAAAAATACATCTTTAAAAAGGTATTTCAGATATATAAGTGGTGGTGGTCTCACTTATTTAACAAGAAACAATAAATTCTTCCCACAATATGATTTTATCATGCATAGCCTATGAGCTTGAACAAAATCCCTATTTTTAAGAATATGTACGAATAATAATGGTATGAATACCATCTCATTTTTTTCAAAAGTCCCTTTCCAGTTAATTTTTATAAATAAGTTTGTGAAAAGACCCCTAGACGCCCGAGTTACATCTCTGTCAAGTTGATTCCCAAGGTAAAATCAAGGAGTTAGTCAAATTTCCAGGTGCACACATGTCAAGCCAAGATGGTGGCCCAATTTTTTGTACCAGACATCCCATAATTTTGGGATGTTTGGGACATAAAATTGCACCCAACCCCATGTAGCCCCTGGACCTTGATATGACCTTCTTTGAGCTCAAATTGCCAAAGTTAAGCCCCTGTGCACATTTTTCTAGGCCCTCACCCATACGCCTAAGAAAATCACATCTCACCACATGGAAAAATTAGTAAGGGGCACACTTTTTTCACCATCATCCCAAAACTTTGGGGCATTTCAGATAATAAAGTGCACTCATTCCAAGATTGAAGAAAAACTAAGCTTTTTGGTTTTGAGTGATGCTTCCACTTCTTCTCATGCGCATGCACAAAAACTCTCATTGTGTGCAATCTCCATTTTCTTCCACCACTGATGATTCCATCACTCAACCATTAAATTACACATCGATTGATATTTTTCCATTGTAGGTATCACCCAAGAAACCTTTATTTTTATATGTCACCATGTGAGAAGTTTACCAGAAGCTCTATGAGAAAAAATGAAGAAATGTTCATATCTCACAAACCCCAAGGTGGAATCTAGTGAAATTTTGGGCATGTATTCCTATCCTAGGAACTTTAATTCATAAAAATAGAAAATTCAAAGGTTCCTTTTATCATTAATGGTATAATTTTAAAATAGTATTCCCTAAACTCTTCGTTTGTAATTTGTCATTGATCAGAAAGCGGGTGAATATTTCACACGGAACATCGAGATAGAAAACGTATAACAAAAATGGTGATTTCTCTTCAAAGTGAGAATGGTATGACCAAATTCTAAAAATAGTAAGTTTTGCTAGTTCACACTTACTATTTATAGTAAATTTCCCATAATAGTAAAAACCTTCAAAGAAACAAAACCCAAAAATCACTGAAATGGAAAACTAGGGCACACATGCCAAAAGCAAAAATGCAAAAATGCCAAAATAAACTTTATAAAAATAGAAATTTATTACAATTGGTCATAAAATATTTATGGAAATTAGCTAAACATTTTTAGAACCCCTCAAGATCGATATCAAGACAAAAAGGAAACCTTTCCCAAAATAGCAACTCTTGAAACCCAAGGTCTAAAAATAACAAGTTTTGGTTTCAAGTGCAAGAAGTTGTTATCACCTCTATGGTGACTCATATTGTTTCTTTTTTCATCATGAACTTCAAATTCACTAAACTGATTCCATTTAAGGATCTTACATAAGATTTCATGAGTGTGGGTGACAACAATGTTTCTCACATGGACCTAGAGGAACTCAAGAACAAAATGTTTGGCGAACCAAGAGAACATGTCAAGGAAATGATCTTTGCAAGAATATTATACACAGTGGGTGGTCATCCCATGTCCTTGAAAAACATTTACCATGTGTTGGCATGTTTGTAACACTACAAAATAGACACCAAAATAATTAGGTCTTACGACAACTTAGTCTTAGCAATGCTCACTGGAAATCTATATCTCAATATATGTAAATCCCCACTAACAAATACATGGTTGTGATCACCAAGGATTTCACATGTATAGAGTGGTCCAAGACTGAGTCTTATCTTTAAGGTCTCACTCTTGGATTCTTTTTCAGGCATGAGATAAAATCCTTTTATGCACTAAAGACTCTTCCTCGTAATGAGTTCCATGAAGGCTTCTCGATACCATCATTCTCTTAAGGCGGGTAATAAGAGAAGAGAAAAAAATTATTTTCCATGACTGGTTGACACTTTTCATTCTCATAATCCTCAAAGGTGCAATAGGTGGATCCATCACCATATCTAAGTGAGATAGGTGTATTGTAATGAGTTGGCTAGGTTGAGTTAAATGAGTTATGGATTTCATTAATCAAGTGTGAAGTATGACCATCGTGAGAATTTCCTTTGTTCACCCCGAGATCACATATGGAGGTCTCAAAATAGTGTTTCTAAGCACTCTGTTATGTTCCAGGATGTATGTGCATCGAGTATCGTTAGCAAGGTCTTCATTGATGATGGAGGTATCTTTATTCTTTAGAGTATCTCTACTTTCCCCTCCTTCCTCATTCTTTCTCCTCTTCTCTATACCCTTTCTAATTCTTCATTGTGACAAATCATGTCATTCTTCCTATTCATTCATGTGACTATAGTCATGTAATAAGTTTTCCTTAATTAATAAAAGGGGACTTAATGTTCTTTCCTAGGAATTTCAAAAGTCATAGGTTATGAGGACAAATGAAATTTCATGTGAGGGGTAGGAGAAGGGCCGTTCTAAAATATAGAATGTGATAACACCTTCATTCTCGAGAGATCTATTTGAGAAAGGTAAAAGAGAGAGCATTATTCTATTTTCCCTATCTATTTTCCTTCATTCTCTAACATTGTAAAACTTGTGAAGATGTCAATAAAGAAAGGATTTTATTCTTTTCATGATGCATGAATGTGTACAACTTTTTGTGCATGGTTTCCTCTCATTGTTGATGTTATAAGAATAGTTGTTTCTTTCCTATATGTTATATATGTGATAGTTATGATTATCTTTGGCAAGAATATAATTTTTTTCTTGCAAAGCTAATCTTCCCTATCTAATTTCTCATTCCTTCCCCATCATTCAGAAAATTCCTCCCTTGTAATTCATTAGAAACATTTTTTGGGTACAATGAGGGTGCCTATTGGATCCCTAACGTCTTGGCCATCAATAGATTTCCATGTTAGTTCACTCAAAATAAATAGAGCTGCACCATCTAAGTAGAGGGACCTAAATTCCCAGAGTGTTTGCAAGATATCAATCAATTTGTCTACTTGTCACATTTTCTCCCTTGTGACGTTTCTAACACCGCCGTGGGGTAGACTTGCAACAATCTACGCCCAAAATATGACCACAAAATTCAAAAAAAGAAAAGATTCCAAAAATCCAAAAAGTATATATATTAAAAAAATCATAAAAATGGAAGTTCATTTTAAAAAATCCCATTGTTGATTCCCACAGTGTCCTTTCATATTCCCATTTTTTTAAAAATGCTAAAAAGAGATATAATAGGTTGAATACGTTAAGAGGATTTGTTGATCCTAGTTTTGAGGCTTTGCAAAATCAACATGAAAAAATTAGATATAATCCAAATTTCTTCTCTGAAGCCTCATCTCCATTTGAATCTTCAAGTGGTACCCATGGAAATCCTATTCAAAATCCTATCGATACTCCTACAAATTCTACCATCTTTCAACCATTGTTGACCATTGAATTCCTTAGAAAAGCGAGAATAAGAATCAAAAGAATGTTTAGGAGAAGAATTTGGAGAAGTAAGAGAAGAAGAAAATTTTGAGACTAGAGAAGAAGAAACAATGGCGAATGATGTAGAAATACCCCAACCCATATTTCCATGGGGAAGGAATACATGCTCACTTTGTCTTCTGCAACCCCTCTTCACAATATACTAACAAGTTCCCAAAAGAACTTTCTGAATTTTAGAGGTGAAGAAATACAACTTCCTGAAGAACACATATCTTCCTTCATCACATCATGTAAAATTTTAGGAATTTAACATGAAGATGTTTCTATGAGATTGTTCATACAATCCCTGCAAAAAAAAAAGGTAGCAGAATGGTTCTATCTCCTTTCATCTCGATCCTTCACTAGTTGGGAGGACATCAAAACTTGTTTTGAAGAGAGATTTAAATCAGTTGAGGATTTCCAATATTTCCTCATTCAATTGGTGTACATTAAGAAATAAGAAAATGAGACTATGAGAGACTTTGTGGTCCATTTCAATTGGTTACTCGAAGAATACTAGAAGATGCATCACCATCTAAAAATAATGTCAAGATATTCTTCATCAACATGCAACTTTTTGAAGTAATATTATTTCTTGAAGGGTTCAACTAGAGAATCTCATACAAGTGCAAGGAATTTCCACTAAAGTTGAATATGATCTCACCCTATTCGGAAAGATCAATAACCCTTCAAAGGGTAGAGCCTAGCATCCCAAAGAGGAGAGAAAAGATCCATTGTTGCATAAATTGGTCAATGAAATGACAATATTGAAGAGGGAGGTTTCAAAATGAGAATTTAATCAAGGTCACAACATAAATTAGATTACAGGAGCACCTGAAGGATTTCCTTGGATGCCCCACCCTGTTAATTCTAGTAGTAGAAATCATGAAGATAGAAAAGAGTTAGAACAATAAATTTAAGGAGTTGATTTCCTAGAGGTTGAAAAAGTAGAGAACGATGAAAAAATCATATTTTGTGACTATTCTAGAGGTTATGAGGATGATGAAACATATATACATACTATCTCATGTGTGGATTTCACCTACCCTAAGTTTCAAACAAGATATTATTCCTCCACCACCCATGTGAAGAAAAAGATTAAATATCCTCCTTTGACTAATCTACCAAATAAAATTATCAGTCGAGGATCTCCACTTCCACCCTCCATGGAGTCTACATTGGAGAAACCGTATCCCATGACAAGAAAGAGGTCACCAAGTAATTCCAAGTAATTCATCCAATGCTCTTGTTAAATCTAAATCTAGTCCTAAAAATCTAATCCTTCAAAATTTCCTAGTGTACCTTTCAAAATAGCCTATGTTCCCCAAGCATCTACCCCTACCTCCAATCTTATCCCGACTCCAAAATTAGTCCCTTCATCCCCTTATCCACATCTCCTCCTTTTGTTATCATAGAACATATAGAAAAAACCAAAGTGTAGATTTCTAAAACTAGATATTTGCGGACTCACCGAGAATAATTCAAGAATATTATCCGACACATCAAGAGTAGTAGCTTGAAGCCTTAAATTGTAACTCCTAGAATCATGATTAGATAACTAGTGTAGATGAACCTTATAAGGAATACCAAAAATGGTGATAAGTTTTTATTTGTGAATGAACTTAATGCATTGGTGTAAAATAGAAGGGACATCTCGAAATGTGTGTAACCAAGAGATACCGAGTGAATTTCACCTAAACTAAGAATGGAAGTGAGTAGCAGTTGAACCAATAGCGGCTCATAGTATAAAATGTACATAAGAAGAATTAGAATATTTTTGTGATGTTCTTATTATAAAAACCAAGGTCCAATAAATGAGCTTGAAAGTACATAGATTATCTTTGGTATGCAGTCTATCAAATCACTATGGATGTGCACCCGATTGATGAATGCATATATATATAAAGTATACAATATAAGAGAACCATCAAAATCATAGTCATCAAAAGTAATAACCATTGTAGACCATGGTGCAAGGGTAATTACATCTAGTGGATGGTCATAAGAAGGAGGAGGTGGTACCACATAACATGTATTATGAACTTTATAAGTAGATTTGTCGATTCATGACTATAAATGGGTAATTGAATATTTTTAGATTTACATTATCAGTAGTAGGCCTATAGGATTCACTAGGATCATCTCATTCAATTACATTGACATCAATAAGATATTTCATACCATATTTGACTTTGATACATCGATTAATGAGATTAACAAAGCATTTTTATTTTCATAATAAGCTTTAGGATAAAAAAATCTTACTTTGAGGCTTTTTTGTATCAACCTCAAGTAGTAGAGGGAGAGACACAAGATTTCATTCAAGTAATTGTTTAAGCATGATGTGTGGGGAACATGTAAATGTGTGAATTGTTTGACATGTTTGAAAGAAGATTTTATAACCAATTGTATTTGTTAGATTAATATTGACTTGGACTATTTTACATTCATATTATTTCTTTATTTAGAATTTTTTATCAAGTAGGTATGATATTTGAAATTTATTGTATGTGCAGCAGGTTTAAGATATAATAGAACATGGGTTTCAAGAGATGCACATCCATTGACACAATAGGCCCTATAGGCCGAATTTACCCCTTATTTGAATTTGGGCCCTTGTTATATATTTTTTTATTAATTTAGGAAATGGGAAATTTACCCCATGGCATGTATTTATTTGTTTTATTTAGTCGTGTTTATCTTGATTTTATCTTACTTGTATTTAATTAATTTAACCCTTGTATTTTACTTGTTTATTGGTTGTTTTTAGATAATCAACTCCTATGAAATTAGGTGGGTTTATTTTGTATTATTGTTGATTATTTGGTTTAGAATCACCTAATCATGGATGAGATAGATCCAACACCCCTCTTACGGGATACCTCTTCCATAAGACTATAATTTGAGTAAGAGTTGCCTTTATGGAGGAGTGTAGGGAAAGTAAGAGGCTATATTTACATTTAAAAGAGCCCCAAGTGCCATGCCTATGGGTAGGTGATCTCTTTCCAACGATCATAATTCATATTTCTCCTTTTAACCACCAAAATTTATGATATATGGGACCTTGTGTATGCTTGGGATTTAGAGATCAAGTTTCTTCTTGTAGAGATTTGACTTTCTTGTTTTTGAATTTATTGGTTTGTAAGGGAATGTTTGAAGTACTTGGGTGAGTTGGAGTCTTAGGATAAGTAACACATGCCATAATCCTATTTAATTTTTCTTTGGATATCCTTTTCTTATATTAACCTTTAATTTGGAGGATTTGGGGCTCTTTTGTTGTTTTTGTTTTGGATAAATATTTTAGAGAAGGAGCTTGGTTGAAGGAGAGATTGATTATGACTTGGAGGAATTAGATTTTTGGAGTTATAAAAATATTGTGTTGGATTTTGTAATATTGGTATCTTATTACAATTTTGAGGTAGGAATCACACTTATTTTCCGTCGTATTATTATTTTGAGGATAAATCTTGCATGTTCTTGTTGAGTTTTATGTGTTTCACCTTGTTTTGGGTTATAAATGAGTTGTTTTCTCTTTTATTTCTCTCAATCCACCCACTTTGGGGAGTGTATTGTGGAGTTTTGGGTGAAGAGGGAAGAATCATCTCTCATTTCCCACAAGGTTTTATGGGTAAGCCTTGTTAAGGTTTATTATTTTTTGTCCCTTAATATGTTTTGAAGTAGGAGATTCTTCCAATATGGTTTGTGTTGGTGAAATAATTTTTGTATGGAAAATTATGTATTTCTACCAACACTTATAAGGCTATGCCCCTTCTTCTTGTGTATGGGGAGGCTCTCATCATTGAATGTAAAATATCCTAATTATATCTAATATTTTGGGGGTGGCCAAATAGGTCAGGATCACACAAACACACTTCACTCGAACCCATATTAAATTTCTTGTATGAGGTACAAGAGAGAAAAATTGCAGTGATGAGGGATAAAGGGGAGAAATTGGGAAAGGGAAGGTTATCGTTGTGAGTAGAAAATAACTGAGTTCACACCAAATAATTGGAGTAGTTCAAAATTCAATCAGAGGAAAGAAACAATGTAGGCCATTAGTGAGACTAAAAAATTAAAAACACACATTTCCTTAGATTCATCTATCAAGGACGCAAAGCTCCTTCTTGATCACTATGATTACAAAGTGTAGAAAAGAGATGAAATAGATGAAAACATGAGAAAGGAAAATGAAATAAATGTAGCTTTAATTTCTTGTTGTGGTGATAGAAATCTCAACATCTAAACTAAAATCTACAATTGCTACCAAGAACTAAAATTTTCAGGATCCCTTGGAATGGAGAAGCCATTCCAATTTATAGCATTGTGAATTGCCTCTTCATCTACCCCCCACATGACTTTTTACATTATTATTCCACTTGTGAATTTCCATCTTCTTAGGAAGTGAGTGAATAAGTCTCCTTTTATAGAAAAAAATGACTTTTATAATGAACCTTTAGAAATTCGTTTAAGTAAAAATTACACGATTTTTTACAATGGAGAATTAGAAAGGGGAGATAAGAGGAAAAGGAATGAGGAGTGGATAGAATAAATGCTCCGAAGCATGAATGGAGATTCTTTTATGCTTGATGTAGATCAGATATGATGGTGTTGAAGATGAAATTTTGATCCATGATGACCTTTTGTAATATAGTGATGCTCTACTAATGAAGATTGATTCTTTGAAAACTTTTCCCCTTTGAGACCTCACTAGAATGACATGCCTTTGTAGCATATTTAAATTTCATTGAAAGGAAAGGTGATGAACCTTTGATCATTGAAGACAATGAAGGGTGATTTACCTCACTTGAACAAACATTCAAACCTTTGAAACACTACAATGCCTCCCAAAATGCCAAGTTCTTGATGCAACTTGAGACCATTTCTTACACAATTCAACCTGATGATCTAGGGCCTTGGGGAAATGGAGCCATCCATGAGATGAGGTGAAGATAACTCTGATCATGTGATGAGTGAAGGTGAGAGATTTTATGGAACATGCTTCAAGACTTTGATCAACCCATCCATAAAAGTGAGAAAAACACAAAGACCATAATGCTCCTAATTTAGAGAGTAAAAGAAATCAAGGATGAATTCACTTTTCAATAGTTTTAAAATATAAACTACCCCCTCTCTCTGCAAATGAGGATCATACTACCTTTTTTGTGCTCTAAAAAAAATTTCCATAAAATTTTGTCATAAAGAATTTATTGTACAGTTCTCAAATAACTAAACCCTTAAAACCCCACCTGAAAAAAAAGATCTCAAAATTATACCTTCCATAATTTAGGACCCAAATATTCAAAAAATGGGAGATATACTCACTTTACCATGAAGGAATTTTGTCAAACAATTTGCATGCCTCCTTAGTCTAGCTAGGAAAACACTTCATAACTCAAAAATACTTAGAATGAAGGGGAACTATTAAAAATAATATGAGAAAGGTTATTATACTCATATGGTCCAAATTTCATATTATTTGGAGTTGAAATGAAAAAAATTATGATGATTGTCCTGAGACAGATTAAAACTTGCACAATACTAGCAAAATCTTACTAAAACAAAGAACTTTAATTCAATCTTGATCACTTATTCCATAAAAATCTTGTAAATGATTCATGAAACTTATCTATATACCCTCAAAGGAATAACCATACAGATCTGAACCATAAATCTCAGAGAAATCATGATCAAAGCAAGAATTCATACCAAAACCAGAGCATCTCTATATTCATGTACTATATGTTCTTACAAAAATCAATCCTTCCCTTCACTCATTCTCATCCTCCACCATGAGGAATGAATCACTAACCCATACTCCTGCATATATTCAATTTTATTCTCTCAATTAACTCCTTGAGTTCATAATTACCCCTTCTTAATTCATAACTTGCCTTTTTGTGACCTTTGGGCTTCCATATGCCTTCTAGATTCATAACTGTCATTTCTATACTAATTTAATCATATTTAATGACTCAAACCATCATAAAGACTCATTACACACTCTATGATTCAACAAAACACTCACTACCCTGAATCAACCTATATGCATGCTAAACTAATTAAGCTAATCTAAATGAAACTAACACCAAGTAGCTTCAAAGAAAAATTAATCTACCATTAACATCATGATAAGAGCTTAAAGGAAATAACTATCTTAATGCATAAACATGGAAGTAAACACCTAATGCTAAGCCATTCCTACTCTTGTGTGATTGCTACTTAAAATATGAACCTAATTAGATCATTAAGCAATCAAATTTTTGTTGTTTGTCTCAAGAATGAGGATGAGATCTCACCAAGAAATGGCTACAAAGCCATATTTGGATCTTCCCATACTACTCAATTTGAGAGAATGGATGCAAGAGATGAAGAAGCTATTCCAAAACAATGGAGAATGCTCAAATAAAAATGCCTATAGGTTTCACTAATCAAAGTGTGGTGTATGTTTGAGAGGAAGGAGCTTGGTCCTTTAAATAGCTTTCCACTTTGGGAGAAGCTTGCAAATTAGTGAATGTGGGACAAATGATAAAGTGCATTTAGAAGAAATAATCTTGATTAGAGGAATTAACAAGTGATTAACAACTCATGGGAGTTGGAGATGATTTAATTATTCATTTAGGATTGATTAATAGGCTAGAACAAGCTTATAAAGTATTTGGATTTGATTTAGAGGAAAACATGTAGGATCAAGATGATTTAAAAGGGGATTTAATTAATAAGAATTTTTATATATTAAATAAAAAGTTAAAAAGGATTAATTAACGAATAAGTAGTCAATTAATTGAAAGAGGATTATAACTAATGAAGTGTTGTTAATTGGATTCGGAGTGGGGTAAATCTAGTTAATTAACAAAGTTTTGTTAATTGACCAAAATGCAGGGAAACGTTAGTTAATTAGTGGGAAATCACTAATTATCATGGAAATGAGGGGAAAGTGGGTAATTAGTGTAATTTTAGTATTAAAATTGCGTAAGCGGATTTTATGTGTCTACATTTTACCCTCTTTGGGGTGGCATAAGCAATGCCACTTCAAAGATAGTAGAAAATTATAGAAAAGTAAATATTATGAAGGGATAGAAGAAAAATTAGTAGAATGAAGGATGCCCCCTAAAGTGTCGATGGGGTGAGGAAAAATCTCGATTGACACTCGAAAAGATGAAGGATATGGATAGAAGAAACAAGGATGGGGAGGGAGGACAAATATAATCCCTATTTCCCGTGTGTTGTTGAATAAAATGATAATGAAAAACACGATAATGAAGAAGAATGAAGATGAAGAGAATGGAAATATATTTCATCTAGCTTAGCTCAAGAGAAACTTTTTTCATCATTTTGCTTTGATGATCTATGTCATTTACCGATCTGGATTTTAAGAATTTTTTATAATATAAATTTTTACAAAAGTGTACAAAATAACATGAATATGCCATTTGAGAACACTGGGAATATGCAGCAGAATTTGTGCATTGCTAAACAGAAAGCTAACATTGACATTGCTTTATTTTTATAATATAAGCATACTGACAAAAAGTGTACAAAATAACATGAAAATCTATGTCATCGATCCATTTTTTATAATATAAGAAACTAAACATACAACAGTGCAAGCTAGAAAAAGTGTAAACAAAATAACATAAAAAGCTATAATATGTTTTTAACATTTGCTCATTTTCAAAACACTAACTCATCCAACATACATAACATAATGCATTACAAGTAATCAAACTAAACAAGCTAACATGATCTTTGTTAATGGAGGAAACAAGTCATTATAAACAAACATACTCAAACAAATAACGTCTAATAAATGCTTCAAGATAGTTACAATTTTTTAATTTTGATTGTTTTACCAATGTTTTTATTATTTTCGATCTTCAATTTCCCAAATTTTTGTTTGAGTTAATGACGAAAGGGTTCAAATGGATCCCCAAGAAAGGATATGAAAAACAAATGCGAGGTGAGTATATGAAGGACATTTGGTTCCTATGATTAAAAAGTAATCATGTACTATGAAAGTCTTAAGACAAAGTAACTAGAAAAGAAACATATGTGAAAAAGGAGTTTAGGGGAAATCATAAAAGGTAAAAAAACTATGGTAAATAGTTGTTAATGGAGGTAAATCCAAATGATCCGCAAGTCATTTCATGATACAGAACAATCGAGCTCCTCTCTTTTCTTTTACTCTCTTTCTCATTGCCCCAAAGAAAGATTCAAAGAAGGAGGACTCTTCGTTTTCCCAGAAGGGATTCCGAGTGGGTTTGTATAAGAGATGTTTTTAGGACAAATTTCTATGTTTGAGGATGATACGTCTAATAAATGCTTCAGTGGGTGGCGGCGGCGATGCAGGAAAAGCTTCTTAACAATTTTTTAATTTTTGATTGTTTTACCAATGTTTTGGCGGTGCTTGTGAATTTTTGAATGTTACCAATTTTTTGGATTTTTGAATTTTTACCAAGTGTTTTTTAGGATTTTTTCAAATTTACCAATTATTTTTGATTTTTTGAAATTTACTAGTTTTTTTTGGTTGATCATCCTCTCATTTTTTTGAAATTTACCATTTTTAAAATATTTTCTAGGATTTTCAATCATAATTTTTGGGCGTTGGTTGTTTTTTAACAATTTTTAGGATATTTTTTGTAAATTTTTACCAATTATTTTGACAATGTTTTTAGGTTATTTGCTATCATTTGGAGTAGGTAAGTTTTGAATCAAGCTAAAACGTACATGAAAAACAAATATGAAAAGATGCCCCCGTGTGAACAACGAGATGCTTGAATATGCAATAGAAAATATTTGTGCATATATACAAGAAGAAGATATGTTGGATTAAGGGCCATGATAGGATAAGTTCAACATGATGATGAACTCACACTAATGAAGTGCTAAGAAGGAGCAAGCATGCCCCAAGTGCAAGCTCCCCTTAGAGAAAAGAAACATATGATAGAAAAAAGTAGAAGATTATTTTAATTAAAGGCCATGACCTCTTTGATGCCTTGGGAGAAGGTTCTCAGTTTAAACATGGTTCTTAAAAGGAAATATTATACACATGGATGATTCTTTTGAATAAATGGTGGGTTAGAAGAACAATTTGTGAATTCTATGGAAGGATATGGAAATTATATTCCTACAAAGCTGGCACCAATTGGGAATGATAAATCCTTTTAATGAAAGGTGATTAGAAAAAAAGGCACAAATCGGGCATGAGTCAAAATAAGTCGATTGGTTACTTTGGACTATATATTTGGTGAGTATTTACCCTCGTGTGAATTGAAGAAGATGTATTTGATTGACACAAAGGGAAGAGATGCGTCTTGAGAGGAGGAAATATACATTATGAATGAAAAGTAGAAGAACAATGTGAATTCTATGGAAGGATATGGAAATTATAGCTAGAATCCTTGTAATGAAAGGCATCCAATCGTGAGTCAAAATAAGGACTATATATTGCCACGAAGAAGATGTATTTGATTTTAAAGATACTCTAAATACCCCAAGAGATAAGAAATACCCCAAAAGTGAGTTATATATTTATTTTTTTATGTTTTGATTGATTTTTTTTTCTTTCTAAAAATTATTTCAGCTCTCTCAATTGTTTTGATAAGGGGTTAAGAACCAATGATGGCTTGATAGAAGGATGTGGAAGTGATTGTGATGATGACATTTGTGAGTGTCTTCACAACAAGTCTATTATATGTAGATAGTTAGAGTATCTCTAATAGGTCATTTTTTCTGTAATTTACCAAGGTGATAAAATACCAAGGTCAAATAGATACTATAGAGATAAATATCGCACAATGAGTGCAAATAGACTAACCAAAAGATCACTAAAGGGATGAAAATGGTTGGTGGTTTGCTAGAAGAATATGAAGAAAGGAAGGAAAGAACATCCATGTGTATGCAATACCTGATTGCAATGTTTGATCTTTGTACCTTTGATTTTTGTAATATTTTAATGTTTTTCTCATTTTTATTTTTTATTTTGGATGGTTTTGCAAAGGGAAAACCATGAAAGGAGAAGATGATGAAGATGAATGATTTAGAAGTTGAGAGAAAAAATGTCACTCCACATGATAGGAGCCAACAATAGTGTTTGTGATTTCTTTAATGAGGGAGACTAGGAGTTTTTTCTTATCAAGAGTGATATTATCTCCAATCTCGATGACTGTAGTGAGATCATATTTGATAAGTGAATGTGACTTACCTTTCAACATGTATTTTGTATGTGGAATCTTGAGTTCCCTATCCATAGGTTTTTTCACTTTTTTATACCTGGCATTTGCATTGGTGTGCATTATTGAATCACATTTGATTTTTATATTTGTGAGTGTTGGATTTTCTTGGATCTTTATAGATCTTCATATTTTTTATCTTAGCTTGATGAAGAAATTGTTCATGTTTCCTATAGGCTAATGTGTGATTTTACTGATCCAATTAAGTGGGAGAAGAAACTGGATGTTTGGGATTGATGATAGGAATGATGGTATGCTTACCAATATTGTTGATAAATGGATGATAATATGGGTGAAGAATATATGGTCCAGAAATTTAAGAGGATGGGATTTCGGGAGTGAGTCATAGATAAAAAATGAAGTGATACTAGGATGTGGCCCCAAGATGGAAGAAAATGGGCTACCGGTAGGTGAGCTATATATAGAAGATGAAGAGCTACTAGGATGTGGCCCAAGTATAGAAGAAAATGGGCTACTAGGAGGTGTCCCATAGATGGAAGACAATGGAATACCCGGAGGTGTCTAGTAAATAGAAGATGGAGGAATCATAGGACACGGCCTAAGTATATAAGATGAGAGGATACTAAGATGTGGCCCAAGAATAGATGATAATATGATACTAAGACATGGCCCAAGAAAAGATGATAATGGGCTATTAGGAGGTGAGCCACATATATAAGTGTAGACACCAAAAATTTGCACCCTTCATCCTCTTCATCACTTATTAATCCAATTCATCATTTACACTCATAAATCACCTTATCCTAAGTCATAACTCCTTTATTATATTTACCACATGTAAGTATCCTTTCTACAGACTATTAAATCCCATTCAACCATTTAAAACCACCTAAAAATAAAAACAAATCATACTTAATCACCTCCTTAACCATCACAACTCATTCCCAACAACTTAACAATCTATTTACGTGAAACCAAAACTAAAAATAATTTTGGAAGTGGTTTTAATCACTTTTTCACCCAAAATCTGAAAAATCCAGATCACCAATGATTCAAGTAATCGCCAACAATTATAAATATAAGTTTTTCAGCCTCTTTCCAGGATCCTCAATTTCGAATCTCGAAATCTCACTTTTAGCATTATTCTCCACCATCCTACACGTTATCACCAATCATTATTGTGAATTGTTATAAATATTTTTTGAGTCAATTATGAGCTTACGTGGATCAGTTTTCATCATTCAACTTGTAGACTACGTCAATCATCACAAGATCATCCTCAAGCAAGGTTTGAGGCATATTTTAGCTTCATTTCGATTCAAGGTACTTTTTAAAATTTTCATCTTTTATTTACAGTCATATCTAGCTTTCAAATCAGTCTGAAATATCAATCAAAAAACTTAAACATTCAATTTTATCAAACTGTTAAAAATTACCCGAGTCACCACCAATTGGCCAAATCGCCAACGATTCCTTTGTCAACTTTTATCAAATTTTATCTAGTATTTCCTATCTGTTTTATCAAACCTATTACTTCTAACATGTTTTTAAGCATGGCTCATTGTTAGATGGAAATTGGTGGTCAATCACATGAAATCACAAGAATTCACTCACTACCAATAGTCAAACAACCTTTCTATTGGGAACAGTTTGACATCATTCATGAATTAAGTCTCTGTGTAATACTATTGTCGAAACTAAACAAGACATCAAAGATCATATTGAATTCTTACATGACATTGAACAAGAATCTAAAAATTTTGGTATGATTATTTTGAACGTGTACGTGATTGCATTCACACTTTCCTAGGCCACATTCAAATCTAGACAAGACCTACCATTCAATCTCAAGTTCTAGTCATCTTTACATGTTATTCTTGTATCTATCTATCTTGTATCCATTTATCATTTATCTCTTATCCATTACAATTCACTTGATTTTTACAAAGCGAGATGACATCCTTCGAGGAAGCCCTTTGGATTCTTGGAATTGGCCTTTTTCAAGAAGATATCCTATCTATCTATCTAGTCCATTCTATTTAGTGTATTTGAGTGTAGGTTTCTTCACAAGACAAGAGATTGTACACACTTTTGGATAGATCACAACTTCTATCAACATCAAGCATCAACAATAATCATCTACGAGTATCATTAAACCCCATGTCTTCTAATTTCGGTTTTGTTTTTATTATTTCACTTTTTTAATTCAAGTAGAAAGGTAAAAACATATCTGAACAAGAAGATGATGGGATACTAAGACATGACCCAAGGAAGAAAAAGATGGGCTACCTGGGAGGTGACCTAAGGAGAGATTTTGATTGAGGAATTTTGATATGTAAGGAATGATTGGGTGATGAGAAGATAGGCCAAGGATCAATGATAGACCTAGTCATTTCTCCATGTAATGGGGAATGTGAAAATGGAAGAACAAGAAGAGGATCAAGTTTGATGATCTTAGGATCTTCCTCTATTTTCTAACAAAAGGAATCAAATTCTTCCCATAATACATGAATGCATTGAGGTAAAAATATAATCCTTGCTCATGATCCTCTAGAGGAATGTCATCATGTAGCCCCATGAATTCTCTGATTTCTTCTTCATTTTGAAATAAATCGATCAATATGGGTTGTTGTTTGTCGATGATAGTAGGTTGATTGGAAGAAATAGGTCCAAAATTTTTGGAATATTTATAATATGTTTGATGACCTAGATGTGGGGAAGGCTTTATCTTATTGCTCCCACAAAGGTATTTTATAATGCTTCAAAATATATCTTAGCACGTTGTTTCTTATTAATTGTTTGAATTGGGGAAACATAGGTCTTTATAAGACCGATAAGGATATGGTAAGATATAGTTGAAAGTGCTCAAGGGCCAAAGAGGTATTGGATTTTGATTGATAGAAGAAAATGAATCAAGAGCTAGAGTTAATTTGGATTTTGACATCTCATGAGTGAAGAAGATGTTAATTTGAAATAGCTCGGTATTGGTTTTCTTAGAAGACGACATAGTTCATGTAGAAAAATAGGAATCTCTAGGAAGTCAGTATATTGTGACATAGGGGTCAACTTGAATGATTGATTAGAGGAATTTTGAGTTACACGGATCTTCGATGAAGGAAGAGGTCATTCGGGTGAGTGATAAAGGGGTTCTTGTAGAGAAAGGGAGGACCAAAACTCAAGAGTCAAATTAGATGTTTGATGGGGTGGACAAAAACTCATCACTTAGCTCCAGGACATCCAAGTTATCATCAAGCATTATTATGAATCATCATCAAGATTTTTCAAGTCATTTCAGAACTTCTATGGACAATATTTTCATCATTCAACTTGCAGACTATGTCAATCATCACAAGATCATCCTCAAGCGAGGTTTGAGACATCTTTTAGCTTCATTTTGATTCAACATACTTTCTCAATTTTTCATCTGTCCTTTATCAGTCATATCGAGGTTTCAAATCAGTTTAAAATATGAATAAGAAACCTTAAATAATCAATTTTATCAAATTGTCAAAAATCACCTGAATCGCCAATGATTGACCCAATACTAAGGATTCTTGTAAAATTTATCCTTTGTTAGATTTTATAAATTTGTATCCAGTATTTCCTATCTATTTTATCAAACCTATTTCTTATAACATGTTTTTAAGCATGGATCATTATTAGATGGAAATTGTTGGTCAATCACATGAAATCACAAACATTCACTTACTGCCAATAGTCAAACAACTTTTCTATTGGGAATAATTTGACATCATTCACGAATTAACTCTCTGTGTAATATAATTTTAAGAAAGCTGAATAAGACATAAAATATCATATTGAATTCTTACACGACATTAAACAAGAATATTCAAATTTATGGTATGATTATTTCGAATGCATACATATTACATCCACACTTTCCTAGGCCACATTCGAAGATGAACAGGACCTACCATTTAATCTTGAGTTCTAGTCATCTTTACCTTTTATTATTGTATCTATCTATCTTGTATCCATTTATCATCTATCCATTACAATTCACTTGATTATTTACAAATCAAGCTGACATCCTTTGAGTAAGCCCTTTGGATTCTTGGAAGCGGTTGTTTCTAAGAAAATCACTTATCTATCTATCTAATCCATTCTATTTATTGTCTTTGATTTCATGTTTCTTCACGGGACAGAGCTTGTACACACTTTTAGATGAAGCATAACTTCTATCAACATCGAGCATGAACAATCATCATCTACAAGTATTATTAAACCCTACATATTCTAAGGTCAATTTTTATCATTTCACTTTATAAATTCAAGTAGAAAGGTAAAAACATCTCTGAACATTGTGGCAAACCCAAAGTGGGACCTAGGTACTCTTATTTATTTCATTCAAATTTCATATTTTTCATATCTTGTTTTATGCTCCGTAATCGCTAGTGATTTGGTCAATTTCAGTGATCGGGTGAATCGCTAACAATTTAGTTAATCATTGATGATTTCTCACGAGTTATTTTTATTACTCTACAATTGACCTTCTAACCTTTGTTTTTCTACTTTTTTTTCATTTTCGCCTTTTTTTGTAGGTTTTGTGTTTCGGAGGCTTCTTGCTTGTTGGATTGCTATATTTCTAAAACATAAAAATCAAAGATTGCAAAAAATTAAAAGGAAGCATTACCAAAAGTGAGTCCCTTTTCCTTCTTTTTAATTTTTGTACTTCATATTTGCTATCTTTCCTCATTGAAATCAATCATTTATTTTGGGATTAAAATTAACCTTGCATACCGCTTTGATTATATAGTTTGTAATTAGGAAGGTTAAGCGATTAAATTCATTTTATTCTTCCCCACACACTCACATCAAATATAAAATTTTCATTCAAACACTCTTACCTGTGTGATATCTATTGGGATTTCATCACCCAATAGGGAAACCGAATCAGTTTTCTAGCCGAGTATAAACAATCGGTTATCGGTATATTGTCTAAGCACTGAATCCCTTCTCATAGTGGGACTATGAAGTGAGGGATAAGCCCCAATACCAAGCCTCATACCGGAAATAGCATAGATTTGAGCCTCACGTACCTCTAGCTATATCAAGGAAGCAATCTTTAAATAATCTCAAAACCAGCTATAGATATCCATTTCCTAAGACCCCATCAATTTTTTTGCACATTTCATCTATTTATAATTAATCAAGATAATCTAAAATTCATTCTTCTTGCTTTGTTTGTTGTTTGTAAACAACCCATCTAGTTATTTTTCATTTCTTAGGTGATTGTGTGTTTATTATCATGGTACTTACAAGACAACAATCTTGTATCCAAACATCAAAAAACATGTCTACACCGTTACCTCATCAAAATCCATAGTCTCAATCAATCATAAATCCAAATCAAGAAATATCCACACCTCAATCTGAAAATCAAAAAATTGGGAAGAATAAAATGAGCATTATAATGAAATTATCTAAAATTACCTTTTAGATTTCACATGCCTAATTCATTGTCAAAGATCTCACCTATCTCAGCCAGAAGAATTGGAACCACCACATTCTCCTAGATCTAAATCTACATCATCCGAAATACATAATCCTTTTAGACCTCACTTCTTCGAAGGTGGGGTTCACATATTTTCAGAGATTCTAGATTCAAACCTCATGGCCCTTAATGTTTACCTTGTAGCTAGGGTGGCCAACTTCAACTATAGTATTTTTTTAGGATTAAGAGATTTCTTCATTGTTTATTAAGCTATTTGCTTTGTTATTGCATCTTTCAATCAATATTTTGGGTAAATGAGGGAAGCCATTAATGGTGAGATCTCATTCTCAAATACCTTCAAGATCACATAATCACAACTGATTGTTGAGAGCTTTATTAGGTTCATTTACAAATCTTTCAAAGAGTAGAGAACATCTAGATATAATAGGTTTGCTTGTTTATTTCAAGTTAATGCATGCAAAGTAATGGTTTCTTTCTTATCTCTTATAATGATGGTCCATGGAATTGATATTTAAATATTTGGGGTTTCTTAAGTGTTCTTAACCCATTTATAGATTTTGCAACCTTTCCCTATTCAGATTTGGCATGCCCGATGGGAATTACTCCTAGTCCTTTAGAAGTCATTTTGAGATTTTCTTTTCCATATCTAACCATTTTCATGATTTTTAGGGTTAAATAGTTTATTTTCTAAAATATTTATAGCTTTAGGTAGGCTAAATCTCCCTTTTACAAGAGTATTTAATGGGTTGAAGCTAGAAATAGGTCTTAATGGTAGAAAACTAACCTATTTTATTTTTGAAATTTTAATTTCTGTGGTTTTTTTTGGTTTTGCAAGGGTACACGTAGGCATCCTAAACAAGCACATATCCATCATCATGGGCGTTGACCTGTCATCCTATTCACACACCCGATCGCTTGTATTTTGACTCTCGGCCCATTTTACAAAGGTGTGTGTACCTCTCCTTATCTACACACAAGCATTAAGTTGCATGTGCACCTACCTCTTGGGACGGGTAGGTGTCATTCAAATATTATGTTGACCTCATCTTTTACCCTACAAGCATACCTACCTTTTTAGGCCCATATCCGCTAAAATCCATGTCGGCGTAAAGCTACAATGTTTATTTCTATAGCCATGAACAACCTCCATTCGCAGTGTGTACGCATTGATAAGCTTGTATACCCATCATTTTGGGCGCGCGCAGTGTCACTATCAAAAATTAAAATTTTGTCGTAGGTTCTAGAATAGTGTTTTTGGGTTTTTCTAGTAGTTTGCGGAGTTCTTAATAGTGGTTTATAGGTTCTTTTGAACTTATTTTAGCCTAACGTAGTTAAGTGTTTGCATTTTTTTGGTTTGTAAGGGTCTTTTAATGCACATATGCTCTTCCCTCGTACCTTCTAGGTGATCTTGGGAGCCAAAATGTTTCAAAAACCTTTTCATTACTTTCTAAATGATTTCATTTAAGTTTTATAAAGGATTAACTTTCAAAGTTGGCTAAAAGGAGTTTATTTTTAAATTTCTTAAGTATTTTCCATTTCTTGCCATGTTTGAGTAGGATAGCTTATTGTGTATGCCCTTTCCCTGCATCTTAGGATGATATGGGAAATTGAAAGCAACATTTTATCCTCTTTTTATTATGTTATTAGGAAATTACTATTCATGGCATAGGACCAAAATCGATTTTCAAATACCAGAGGCTAAAAAAATACTAACATGTTTGATGTAGGTTTCCAAAAGGTGTGCTACACAAAACCACACTAAGTTAAAAAGATAAAAAAACACACCACACTCAACACAATGTATATACAGGTTTGGAAAAGGGTACGTCCTTATCTGCTTAACGAGAACGTAACCCCTTTGGCATAACACCTTAAGCTATAACAATGGGGGTGGTTCAAGTAACCCTAAATTGTTCCATCACTAACTAACCTCGTGGATGAAACAAGAAGTGCTCCGTACACCTACTTGACTAGATTTAACATTATGAGTTAGAGTCAAAATTATCCATATAGTGACCCCGGTGAAAATACAACTGAATGTAATAGTTTCTCATTGTATTAGAAGGGGCTAAAGTAAAGCTGAGATACTCCTTAGAAACCTTGGAAAATTGATCTCGTAATAGTTAAACTTGTGACACCTAGTTGAAAAAAATACCTAGGAAATCCATATCTTCTTGGATCCCACTTTGTTATTCCAAGCCATTGTGTCTTGTCAAAATATCATGAAGTTATGACTTACTTGGAGTCAAAACCTTGTTTTCCAAATAAGGCAAAGAGTCCACTTAAGTTAAAACTAAGTGTCACTCATCACAAGATTTACGACATATTACTTATCTTAGTTTCTTTCTCACCTTAGAACAACGTGAAACTCTATCAAAGTAACACTTAGTTCAATTCCACCCCATTTGGTCTATACCCTTGCATTATTGTTACCCATTCAGGAAAAAATAAGGCATCTTGTGGGAGTTTTATCATAGATTGTGTTAGCCACTTTTATGTCCATTTACACTCATCCATGTTTGCGGCTGAGTTGTTTAATGTCTAAAGTGTGTGGGTGCATTCTTACTTGTTTGATAGCCACTTGATCTTGATTTCAATATCATCTTCATAGCTAGGTTTTATTTCATCATTTTTTCCCCTTTGATTTTTTATTATGCCCACATTCTAGCAATACAATTCTGAAACTTACATATTGTTTTCATTTATGAGGACTTGGTATAAGTTTCCATATTGTATCGTTACGTTGATCTCACAATTAATAACTTCTTATTATACTTGCACTTAGTTTTGATTCTAACATCATTTAAGGATTTTTTAGAGTGTTGATATTGCATTGTTTGTATCGCAATAACATCATCTTGATACTAATACCTCGCTTGTTCCAAGATTGGTTAATGTATCAAGGTAGTGTTGTTATGATATTCACATTTATAACTCCCGTTGTCAAAAACTTAGATTTTTTCTCATCTAAAACTAGTCATAATATACCTTGTAGAGAGATCGCATCAATACAAATCTAATGCTTAGGTCATGTTTATATTTGAACTTGACCTAAGTAATGATAGGTATTGTCACTATATTTTTATGCCTATCTTTGGAACTATAATTTAGGCTATAGTGTTCTATAAATAGTCTGAGTGATTGAGTGAGTTACATGTGGATTTACATGATTGTTCCTAGTATAAAAGTGATTGCATAATCCTTTACTAATGACACTTTGAGACATTGAGACTCTAAAATAACTCACACCACGTACACCTAGGTTTATTACAACTTAGATACACTTAGAAAAAACCTAGTGTCACATAGACTAGTGATGCCAAGAATCACAAATATGGTGTCTAAACGAGATGAACACGACTTAGAGGTAAATCATTTTAGTTCAATGTACCCATTCAATGGTAATAACTTATGACCCCTCTTTTCAGAGGTTAAAGACACTAAACCATTGGTTGACCATAGTGGAGAGGATTTTGATTCATCTAAAGACCAACACAAACTAGATCTAGCTCGCTTTGATGAGCTCCTATATTACAATAGAGACCAAGTACTCACAAGAGTCCTCAAATTAGGAGCTAAAATACCACAAGAGCATGAAGAAAAAATTAAAACCATCAACCACAAAATGGAAGATCCACTATGACCTTCCCTCATTGACATGGAAAATCCTTTCGACATAGGGTATGCTTCCACTTTGGGTGTGCGTAACAAAAATGTTGAAAGTGAACCACCAAAACCAACAGAAGGATCAAGAAGGCCTTACTTCAAGGCTTTACAAAGAGTCAAAATCAAACATGGTCACAAAGAATCACCTCCTCTTATATTTGACAACAAAGATAGTCCCTTAATTGAAGAGGAAATCATTCAATGAAAAATATTAAAACTCAGTCAAAAACTAGCAACCTTAGGTTCCTCAAGCAAGAATACACATAAGGATAGACTCAAGACTAAATCAGGTGAATTTCACATTGACCCATATGATGACATGACATTCAAAGTTGTTAAAGTGAATAGACCACTATCCCCCACAAAAGAGAAACTCATCCAACAAGAGTTGCAATCAATGAAAAACATGCTTACCACTCTATAAGAGAGTAATGTAGGACACAATAGAAAATATCTATACGAGGAGCTATGTCCCTACCCCTTTGATAAAGACATGTTACAACAACCATTCCCAAAACACTTTGATATCCCTAAATTTGACAAATACAAAAGAAAAGGTGATCCTCATGATCATGTCAAAGAATTCTACATGGCTGGTAAAGATGTTGCTTACAACGATAACTTTATGATACATATGTTTCCTTGTAGCCTAAGAGCACAATTGTTTGAATAGTTTTTCAAGTATACCTAAGGGATCAAACATGACATGGCCCACACTAGCTAATTTTTTTTTGTGACATTACTCTTTCAACATGGAGAATGATATTACCATGAATGACCTCTACAATGCTAAACAAAAACCCAATAAAACCTTCATGGGATTCTTATAATGATGATGCGGTTTGGCAAGTTATTTCCCTTATGCCCTTATAGAAAAAAATGGTAAGCATATTCATCCCCAACTTGAACCAGAAATAGCCTTCCATTTACAGATGCACTACAACACTAACTTTAAAGAAGTTATAGAGAAAGGCAATCAAATTGAGAAGGCTCTCATTGCAAAGGGGACACTTAAACCCATTTCGAAGGACAAACAAAATTTATTTAATAAACAAAAACATGTCATTGGCGACAACATTACATACTCTAAGAAAGTCCAGGTTGTATAGAGTGGTCCACTATTAAATATTTCACAAGGACCTCACTCAAAGGCACCTATGAAATGTACATTTAGGTCTCTAACTAAATATTTATCTACTATAGTCAAAAACTTAGACGTTGTAAACATGGTGCAGTACCCAAACACATCAATACCATATCTAGATGATGCGTCTAAGCAAAGATGGTTTAAGGAGCATGAATACTATGATTTTCATCGTGTCAAAGGACATAAGACTGATAGATTCCTAAGGTTATAGAATTTTATACAAGACATTATCAAAGAAGGTAAGATTGTTGTAGATTCACCATCTAACTCAGGACAAGGTCCTAACGAGAAGATGAGTATATTCAAAGAACCCTTTCCTAAGAATGATCATAAAAAAGATAGGAAACAAAATCACAGGAAAGCCTCTAATGACTATATAATCACTTCCTACATCTACCCAACAAATGATAATCCATTTGACTCCCTTATAAGTTGTATCCATTCATCTGATGAGCACGTGAACACCATTAGGATCTTAGGAGATAGCTATGATGTAGGAATGTGATGTGCTCGTTTGGTAATACTAGATCATCTACCTGTTCTTAAGGAAGTCCAATACAACTTGATAGAATAATTAGAGAAAACTGCATCTATAATTTCAATCCTAGATCTCTTCAATATTTCTATTGCTCATAATAATATATTGTACAAAACACTTTAGATTTCAGGGGTCACCAAAGACTTAGATCCTTCCCACCTTCAAGCGATGGTTGCTAACCTTGATTCAAACAACCATATTTCCTTTGATTGAAGTGTAATACTACGTAATAACCCTAAGCATAACTTACCATTATACATATAGGTCATCATCACAAAATCAAAAGAGTGCTTGTGGATGGTGGTTCTAGCCTAAATATTTACACATTGAAGTTGATTAAGTAGCTAGACCATTCAAAAGTAGATCTGGGTGTTAAAACTACTACCATCACGACCTATGATAATGAAGAGTGAGAATCAATAGGAACTATAGTGATTCCAATGGAAGTAGGGCTAACATATCATGATATGATGTTCTACATCCTTAACTTGGATCTTTCTTACAACATGCTCTTGGTATTCCCATGGATTCATGTCATGTGGGCCATTCCCTTTACATTTCGTCGGTGCATCAATTTTTTCCATGGAGGATATAAAATCACCATCCTGTGATACGAAACCATTCACGCATAATAGAGCACTACATAATTTTTCTCGTGCAACATATGAGCATCCTTCCTTGGATATTTTTATCCCATTAATAATAGAAGCTATAAGATAACATATCAATCTAGATTCCCTCAATCCCCGTAATCATAGCTTCCATACGTTGGTCAATCCCTTCACATCATGGGAGGAAACATTTGGAAAGTATGGCCCAAATGATCAATTCACTCTTCAGCAGGCTTTGTTAATATCAGACCTCTCAGTGTCACCCAAGACACGTGGTAAACCATATTTTCAGTTCAAGAGCACTCAATTTAGATTCCCTGAGCTGTTTGAGAGGTTTTTTCCTAGTGGTCTCTTATCTCGAGGAGAAAATGTTAGATACCCCCACTAGGTGGATACCTGAAGGAACTCTGCAATCATGTCATCAAGTTCTATAATATATCAAAGGCCACCGCATGATGTATGTCATGGGCTATAATGGATTTGGATGTGGTATAAACACACAAGGAAGGTTAGAACCCATTCCTATTCCTTGATTTAAATCAAACAAACACGGCCTTGGTATCAAGTCTCATGATGATCCACCTTCCGAGATAGACATTACCTCTTCTGAACATGAGGATAGATTGTCCCATTCGAGACAGGTGATGCGCATTCCCAATGTAGCCTATACAAGGATCTTTCCTCCAATAACCTATTTCCAAATTTAGCTATGATCACCTTATCAGGATCTGATTCCCAAGACAATTATCAAGTTACCCAAGTATATCCCAAATTTATAAATTGAGATCAATAATTTCATGTGCAGTTTATTTCTTTGAGAATGATGAACCATTTACACAATTCATGGGACACGGGGATACTATTACAAATGGAGATCACAAGAAAGGTTTTTCTATCAAACCTGAATACCTACGCATATTTTGGGGATGAAGCGAGAGATGTGTGGTCACTCGAATAAAAAGATCATGAGAAAGGGTAAGAGTGCTTTTGAAAATTCTTATCGGAAAAATAAGCATAAGTACCATAATGAAACCCTCTTTGAGGCCGTAGTAGACAAAAATACCAAAGAAACTATGGAAAAAATGGAATACCCATTCAAATATGATGATCTCTCTAAACCACCTATGGAGGTTGATCTTACTCTTCCTCCCGATCCTACCTAGATAGAAGATGTATCTAGGATGCTCGTTGAAGAAACAATTAGTTTTAATATTGGTTTAGAAGAACAATATAGAATGATAAAGTTGAGCTTCACTCTTGGCATGGGAAAACAACATTTTTGTGGAATTATTATGAGAATATGAAAATGTATTTGCATGTTCATACACATATATGCCCATTTTGGACCCGAATTGGTAATGCAAAATCTTGTTTTGCACCCAGATGCCAAATAAATCAAGCATAAGTTAAGAAATATGCATCCAAAGATTTTACTATTTGATAAAGAAGAAATGGAAAAGCTATTAGAAAAATATTTTATCAAGCCTATCGAATACTTGGATTTGATATTCAATATAGTCCCCGATTCGAACAAGTCCTTGAGATCGAATGAATAGACACTCGAATTCCGAGACATCAACAAATAATGTCCTAAAGATGAATTCCCCCTTCCTAACATTAAAATGATCATCAACTCAACTTCTAGGTACGAATTTTTATCCTTAATGGATGGATTTTTAGGTTATAACCAAATCAAGATTGTAGAGGAAGATCAACACAAGAATACTTTCATCACCCCTTGGGGGACATTTTTCTATAAGGTCATGCCTTTCGGACTCAAGAATGTCAAGGCTACATATCAATGTGCAATGATGGTCATCTTCCATGACATGATGAATGACATCATGGAAGATTACATTGATGATATATTAGCAAAATAAAAACCATAGGAGATCACCCTGAAGTGTTGAGATGCATCTTCAGTAAGTGTCTATGAGATTATAAAGTTCATCCGAATCCCATAAAGTGTGTCTTTGGCATATTATTAGGAAAGCTCCTATGTTTCATTATTTCACAGAGAGGGATAGAAGTAGATCCCACTAAGGTTATAGCTATCACAGAGATGCCTCCACCGAAAAACCTAAAACAACTTCGAATCCTACTATGGAAAATTAAGGAAATCCATCGATTTATTTCACATCTTGCGGATAAGTTCCATCCTTTTACACATCTACTGAAAAAATATGTTACCTTCAATTGGGGACTAGATTATTCAAATGCATTTGAATTACTTAAGCAATGTCTAATAAACCAACCTGTTCTCATGTTGCCTACCCTAGAGAACCCCTCTTGTTGTATATTTCAGCCACTCATTTTTCAATTGGTACACTGGTTACCCAATATAACCTTGGCAACAAAGAAAGGGTGGTTTATTACCTCACCCACACCTTAACTTCCTACAATCTGAATTATTCATATATTGAAAAGACCTTCCTAGCAGTAGTCTTTACTTTCTAAAAACTTTTCCATTACCTCCTTAACAAAAAAACCAAGTTAATATCCAAAGTTGACCCTCTCAAGTACCTTTTATCCAAACCTACCCTTATAGGAAAAATGGCTAATTGGATCATTCTCCTTAGCGAATTTTATATTGAGTTTGTTAACCCAAAGTCTCTGAAAGGACAAGTATTGATATATATGCAGGAAGAAACTCCCCTACCATGAATGGAACCATTCTGTCTAGATATTTCGAATGCATCTATGATGTATATTAAGGAGTCTCATATGTGGTAAGCCCATATTTATGGGTCATTCATGTTTCATGGGTTAGGATCAGGAGTGGTGTTCATCACTCCCATAGGAGAGGTTATTCCACGATAATTTTGTTTGGGATTCCCTTGTAAAAATAACATTACATAGTATGAAGTGCTCATCGCTGACCTTAAGTTAGCTATAACTTGGAATATTCAACAACTATAAGTCATTGGTGACTCCCAAATAATAATTAAATAACTTAATGATGAATATAAGGTAAAATATGAAAATCTTGTTCCATACAAGAAACTGGTGGAAACTTTGAAATAATAATTTGTATAGATTGGATTTGAACAAAGACCAAGATCACACAACCAATCACTAGATGTAATGGATACAATAGGATCTCTACTGTGCCTTCCACCCTAGGAAAATAAAATTCCATTCTTTTTGGAGCACTTATGATTGCCTGCATACAACATGCTAGAATCTTATTTTTCATGTCAAGTTGTTGGTCCATTCTCACCCCAAAGATCTGCTCCATATTTAATTATCTACAAGAATAAACGTTTCCCCAAAGCATTTCCCATCCCGAGAAAAATACCCTTATTCATGGTATAGTCTATTATAACCTCCCGGGAGGCACCCTCTATCATCATGGCTATGAATGGAATATGCTATGTTGTTTGGATGTTGCGAGTCATGACACTATTAAATAAGTTCATGATGGTATTTAGAGAGCATAAACTAGCGTCAAGGTACTAGTGAGAAACTCTTTGAGTAGGATATTATTGACATACCATGGAAGTATATTTTTGTAAATTCATCAAGAAGTATGAACTGTGTCAAAAATATGGAAACTTGATACAAGCACTAGCGTAGGATTTGTAAACCATCACAACTCCATGGTTATTTTCTAAATGGGGACTTGATCTCATAGGGAAGCTCACTCTTACTTCCTCAGATGGCCATAACCACATTATCACCACCACTGAGTACTTCACTAAATGGGTCAAGGTCATTCCTCTAACTTATATAACTAGTGCACAAATATCTAAGTTCATAATGACTCATTCATTTGCCATTCTAGAATCCCTTCCGTCATTATCACAGATAATGATAAGTTATTTAAGAACAAGATGGTTAAAGCGTTATGCGAATGCTTCCAAATCCAACTCAATTGGTCCACCCCTTATTACCCTCAAGGTAATGGATAAGTAGAGGCCACTAATAAAACCCTTGTTCGAATCATGGAGAAAATGGTTAGTAAGACTAGTCATAATTGGCACCTCAAGATTCATCTTGCCCTATGGGCCTATCGAACCTCCATTCGCACCCCTCCTGGTGCTACTCCATATTCATTATCCTATGGAGCTGAAACCATCATACACTTGGAAATTTAGTTTCCTCCCTAAGAATATCTCTCTCGAAACTATCTCGATAAATATGAAGAGTACATGGTTGCTCGACTAGTAGAGTTAGAGATATTGGATGAAAAACACATGAGAAATCTCAATCACCTAAAGGTTTATTAAAATCTGGGTATCATGGGTGTTGGTCATCAAAAAGGAATTTTTTGAGAGCAATAGTTAGGGGACAAGAAGTCCCTCCTCTTTAATGGGAGAGGTTCCCTTATTAAAGACCAAGCTTATTTACATATGTACAATGCATAGTTTTAATGTGGAACTTAGATATCATGAAAGCGTTCTAAAATAGATCATCAATAAAAAATTATAGAGGAATGAAGAAGTGGAAATGAGCAGAAAGGCATTTTCTAGAACTATAGATAACAAAATAATTCCTTATGCATGCCAGAATAAAATTGTTTGGAATAAAACCATTTACATTTGAATCAATAAGATGCTATTGCAAAGACACAAAGTTCCAGAAATAACATCCACAAGAATACAAAGCTTCTTGACATAATACAGATAAATGATTCAACAATATTCAATGGATAGCAATGAATAATAGGATCAGATGGACAAAGAAAGAAATTTATTTTGTATTGATTGCTTTCTTTACTCTTTACACTTTCAAAAATAAGCCAAGTTCCCCCTGAAAATGGCAGAGAGAGACCATTATATAATTTTACAAATCAGTTACACTTGGTAACTACTTCTTTTAACTAAAATGTTTAGTTAAAGGGATGCTTAACACAAAACCCCAACTAATTACAATAAGTCTGAAATGAGAAAAAGAAGGAGAGAGAAGCCAGGAGGGGAAGACAAGTGCTCATGATTGGGAAGGGCCCACTGACTTGAGGATCCACGTTGTCTAAACCTTTTCAATGCCTCTGCTATGTCTCTGCCACGTGGAACCGATGTGTTGGTAGTATCCTGGGTCCAAGATCCCAGACATTTCTCCATCTCCTTGTCGAACTCATGTGCGTATGGTACTCCTTATTTACTTCTTCAATGGCAGATTGGAGAGAGCAGATTTCCTTTATCTTATCCTTAGTGATGGAGTCCTCTTTGAACAAATTTTCTTTGACAAAAGCTCTGAATTGAGCTTTAATTTCCTATAGGGAGAAAGGTACACCTGAGGTCTCATCATGGAGGTGGCAGTGAATATCCTTAAAAGCAGATATCACCAAAGTCTTGAAAGCCTCTCCCTTCTGCCAGCTATTCCTTAATTCTCCCAAAGCCTCCTCCAACACTTTGATTTTCCACTCCACACTGAATACCCATGACTTTGACAAATTATCTTTCACATCATCAAAGACCTTACTTGCCATCAAAATATTTTCATCAGTCTGCCCCATCAGGTGAAGGTCTACTATGTAGCTGCTCCAAAGTTTGAGCTCTTTATCCATATTTCCAATTGTGGAGGAGAGCTTCTGTTGCAGATTATTTACCTTCTCATTGAGCTTGAAGGCTTCACCAATGAAATTCAACCCTGCAACAAGCATGTCATCCACCATGGCCTCTATAGCCATCCCATAGACGGAGTACCACCGTATATCCTTGATGCTCTGGACTTCATCTTGACTTAGGATCACAGGTGGTGGGAAGGGTACACAGTGGGGTAGGGTCTAAAAATTTATCTTTAGATAGCTTTGACTTGATGAAACTAGAAAGCACTTGATCCCGCTCCTCCAATTGCTCTATAGTCTCCGCTTTGCCCTTTTTCTACCCTCCCAATGACCTTGGTGACTGTTTCTTGAAGGTTTTGTATTTCACCTTTAGGAGTAGAATCTCCCATTGAGATCCTTAAGAGTTCCAAATAAAAGGCTTGGAAATCCTACTCTGGCTTGTCAACTTTGGGCTTGGCTATCTCAAGGAATTACTTGACCTTGGGCATTAGTCACTATCCTTGAAGTGGTTCTAGCTTTCTTAGTAGGAGTAGAAGGAGAAGTACCCAAAAAGGCCACCAAAGCATCAAAATTGGGCCCTGAGATCCGATAGGACGACTTCCTCTTCCTACTATCAACAAAAGGTTATACCCATACAAAAGTGGAGGAATACGAAGAAGGGGGAGTAAGAGAACCAAGAGTGAGAGAAATCATGGCACTGAGAGTGTTTACTACTGTTTCCTCCAGTAGAGATGTGAGTGGGGTAGATGAGGATTCTTGGATGGTGGAGTCTGTGGTACTTGGAGCCTTAATGGTATGAATTTATTGCTGCTTATCCATTGGAGCTTCCGGAGCTCCTGCAAGAACTGGTACTTCACTTTCCTTGCTTTCACTGAGAACAATAATTTTCTCTAGCCTAGAAGGTAACTCTGAATGTTTGGGCAGAGGACCCTCTCCAACTGGTTCCTTTTTGACCTCCTTTACCTTCTTTCGATAAACTTTGAGTGGAGGGAGGAGGAAGGAGTGGAGGATTTGTGTCCTTTACTTGATGAAGCAGAGGTGTCTATACAGTACCTCGAACCGGGTGTTTATGCCTCCTTCCTGGTATCAAAGTGTCTTTGGAGGAGGATTCTCCTGTGTTCTTCCTCAGCTCATAAACTTTTCTATCAACCCAGACTTTGGTTCTTACCAGGATAGGGGCAAGGATCTCAGCCAAATCATCTTTCTCCCATCTTTAGTGTCTACCCTATGATGGTAGTTGATTCTGATATTTATTTTAATGAATTTCTTCAAGTCAAAATAGGTTTTGGGCCTAAAGAAGTGGACAGTGATGGGAACTAGGGCTCTCTCTATGTTTTGAGCATCTAGAGTGGTTTTGCATGTATAGTTCCCCAAAGATATGGGGAAGTGTAACCTAGTGATCTTCTTATCCCTACAGGTTCTATGTAATTTGTCCAATTGCTTGCATACTTCAATCAGGGCCATTTTATCATTAAAAATATGGGGAGCTTAAGAGGATTCCTCTCATAACCTACTAGCCTAATATAAGAGAATCTTTTGAATTGAATGAAGTAGGCTCTGTACTTTACTATCTATCAGGCTCATGGCTTCATCAGAGAACCTCCTTGCAGTGTCACTCTCTAGAAGTCTTACAATGTACATGGTGAAAGCATCATTCACCCTCCTAAAATTGTGATTACTAGTGTCCAGGGTGAACTGAGGGTAGTAAGCATATATAGGATCACCCTTCTGAGCATCAATGTATGTGAAGCCAAACCACTATCTAGATGCTGCTAGGGTATACATCAGGTAGGAAGTCATGTAGAACTTTTTATTTTGTTGTACATGGGATAGTTGCTCTATTAAATTCATGCAGATGATCTCTGCCTAGTTGATGTTCTAGGTACCTTCACACACTATGTTGATAAGTGGGCACATCCAGAAGTGGAACTCATTAGTAGAAGGTAAGCCCACGACCCAAGCTAAAAGGATTATGAAGTCTGATAGCTCCTCATTGAAATCAGACCTAAACAGAGCTTTGGATAGTCGGGATGCCCCTTTCTTAGGGTTCTTCACCATGACTTCGCTACTCTAGCTTTGTATTTCTCATTGTCCTGATCAAAAAGGGCCTGTGCTTGATTTTGGGAGATTACCATAGAATTGTCCATCTCTAGGATTCTTAGGGCAGTGGCAATGGTAGCTAGCATCAAGCTTGGTGATGAGCTCCCCATGCACGTTGGTCAATTCACTCATATCGGGATTGAAATGAGCTCCACAAGCAAGTACGGTGTTGGCACATTGCACCGAGATTGGGAAACCAGCAGCAAATGCTAGGCCGCTATCATTTATCATTTGTGCCATGGGAGAGGGGTTTGGGTCTGTCAACCTAGTCCAAAAATCACCGAAGTCCAGGTGACGAACTTCACTATCCTCGATATTGAGAATGGAGAACTTGAGCGGAGAAACCTGCTCTTGGCCTTGAAATTTAATCTTCACGTTATCAGCACTTAGAAAAACAAACTCACATTTTGAATCCTTGATGAAATTATAGGGGAATGGGGACGCGAGTAGAGATTTCAATTGCAAGGGTATGAGAAAATGGTAATGAGAAAGCAGTGTGCAAAAATGCGTAGAGGGACAGTCTATTAAATAGCCATTTAGGAGAGAGAAGGTTATAAATTTGCATTAAATTCATATCTACCAACTCAAAAAGCAAGCATCGAGAAGAGTGGGAAAAATTAGCCCAAATGGCCTTTGGTACATTTGGGACACGTGGGACGTGAAAGCGCGATTCAGCCGATGTGGGTGATGCAGGTGATGCGGGGATGGAATGCAAAAATATTTTCGGGACATGAGGGACCAAAGTACGTGAAGTGCACAATGCAGCCAATGTGGGCGATTGGGGAATAGGGAGCCCAAGTGAACTTGGGACAGTTGGAACAAAAAGTTCCAACAGGCCCGCAAGTTAACAGATTTCGGAGAAAGTAGCTGATCGGCGAATAGAGAGCCCTAGTGAACTTGGGACACATGGGACAAAAATGTCCGATAGACCCACAAATCACACAAATGACTCAAAAAACGTAGAATTTTTCTAACTTCTCGACTTTCCTCTTTACCAGAACATCAGAAAAAGGTGTCAACTCAAAATTTTCCAATTTTTGACTTTCAAAAGAGGGGAAATTTTTGAGAGGACAACAGTTGGCTCCTTTTGGGGATGACTTTACTAGATTCAAAGAATGAGACAAGGAAAGAACTCTCAAAAAACTTAGGGGAAGCAGACTAGTGCCTTATCCATTGGGCCACGAAGTCAAAAGCAAACCAATACAGAAAACAACACCCCAAACAAAGAAAGAAAACATGCCAAGAAGCAAGGGAAGGAAAACACACACAAGCAAGAAAGGAAACACACCCTATACATAATATACAAAGGACTTCCTATTCACCTAGGACTTAAACAATTTCAGGTACTACCCACTATAAGGAAGTGGGAGAGAAGAACCATCCATGTAATCAAGGTAGAAATAATTCTCACCAGCAAAGTGCTTGATCTTGAAAGGTCTGAGCCAAAGAGAATCAAACTTTCCATGGCTGCCACGAGGTTCATGTCTTTTATCCCACAGTAAAACAATATCTCCAACTTTGAAATCCCTGGACCTGGCCTTCTTGTCAAACAAGGCTTTTACCTTCTGTTGGTGAGTAGATATTCTATCAACAACCTTCAATCTGTCTTCATTCAATTTATAAAGGTACATGATCCTCTTATCCAAAGAATCATTGAAAGCTGGTGTCTTCAATGGCCTTCATTAAATGCAAGGCTGGTAGCTCCACTGTTACTGGCAATTGAGCTTCCACTCCATATACCACTTGAAAAGGGGACATCCCAATAGCTCTTTTAGGTGTAATCATGTCTACCCAAAGAGCATCATAGAGTTTCTTGTGCCAGTTTCTCTGAGATTCATTAACCAATTTCCTTATTATGGCCACCAGATTTTTGTTTGTCGATTTTGCTTGTCCATTCCCCTGGGGATAATAATCTGAAGAGTGAGCCAAGGAGATGCCATATCCATAAAAAAAATCCATCATCTCAGTTGAAGAAAAATTTGAAGCATTATCCGTCACAATCTTGTTTGGCACACCAAACCTTACCAAGATGTTTTCTTTGATAAAATTGCATACTACTTCAGAAGTAGTACTCTTTACTGGAATGGATTCTACCCACTTAGTAAAATAATCTATGGCAGTCAATACGTGGGTATGTTTAGCACTTGAAGAGGGATTAAGTGTTCCAATGAAATCTAAACCCCATTGTTAAAAAGGATCTTCAATCATGACTAGTTTAAGAGGCAAGGAAGCCAACTTGGGTCTACCCACAAAGGTCTGACAAGCTTCACATTTATCAATCCACTTTGATGCATATTTGAACAAGGTAGGCCAATAGTATCTTGCACGAAGAATCTTGTGAGAAGTAATAGTAGATGACTAATGGCCTCCACATGCTTGATCATGGAAGGCTGAAAGAATCTTCCTCTGTTGTTCCTTATCCACACATTTCAGAAATCTTCCATCCATCCCATGCTTGAACAATGCATTCTCCCACAATACATATTGGGCTGATATTAACTTAATAGCTCTTCTCTCCTTGATAGTAAAATGAGAAGGACACTCCACATAGGTGATAAAATGTGAGATATCAGCATACCATTCATCAATTGATTTGAGAAATAGAACAAGAGGAATATCAACTTCATCCTTGGGTAACTCATGTCCACTCTTCCCCTCAACGATGAGTTCACAAAAGCCTTTTCTCGCAAAATTGATTGGTTTGTTTGATGTCAATGTCATATTCTTGAATTTTCACCACCCAGCCTCCTCTCTTGGATCCAAACTCTTGTTGCGTGAGAATAGACTTGATAGTTGTGTAGGCACAAGTACTGTGGAGTGCGAGTTGAGAATATAAAAATGAAATTGCTTGACAACTTTAACCCTTTGCAAAAGCATGATTCTCCATCAGTGTGTATTTGGCATGGAAGGATTTATCACTAATGATTTTTAAGAATGTAGCTCATAAGTGCAATTGGGAGCTCATGATCATTAGAATCTTTCTGAGTCAAAATAGCAACTAGGGTGTTATCTGTGGCATAACAATAGATAATAAAATCTTTGCTAAAATCTGGACATGCTAGGATAGGAGTTCTAGCAATAGCCTTTTTAATACCTTCAAATGATTCTTTCCCTTCAGAAGACCAGTAAAACGTTTGTTTTCCCTTCATCATTTGAGAGATGTTCAAAGTTAGTTCTACAAAATTAGGGATAAATCTTCTCAGAAAGTTGATCTTACCAAAGAAAGAATGCACTCCCTTCTTGCTGGTTGGAAGAGGAATCTGTTGAATGGCTTGAACTCGTTCAGGATCAATCTTTATACCATCTTTAGAGACAACATGCCCTAACAATTTTCCCTCTGTGACACAAAAGACAGATTTCTTAGGATTCAAAGAGATCCCATGCTCTCTGCACTTCAAGAGAACTGTTTCTAGATGCTGAAAATGGTCTGCTCTATTTTTGGAAAACACAGTTAAGTCATCTAGATATACAACAATACATTTCCCTTTAAAAATTCCAAAGGCCAAGTCCATAGCACTTTGGAAAGTGGCACCAGAATTAATGAGCCCAAAAGGCATACTCTTGTAGGAAAAAGTACCCCAAGGAGTAGTGAAATCACTTGTGTTGATCTGCGGTATTGACTTCTACCTAATTATACCCTAAGAAGCCATCAAGCATGGACAACATTTCAGATCCCGTAACCACTTGCAAGACTTGATCCATCATGGGCAAAGGATAGTTGTCCTTCAAAGAAGCTTGATTCAGATTTCTGAAGTCAACATAGATACGAATCTCACCATTTTTCTTCCTGACAGGCACAATGTTGGCAATCCATGTTGAATGGTGGATGGGAAAAATGATTTTGGCTTTCAAAAACTTTTGAATTTCTGAAAAATAGTGTCAGCTATCTTAGGATTGTATTGCCTTTGTTTTTGCTTGAAAGGTTTAATCCCAAGTTTGAGAGGGATGAAATGTTGCATCTCCTTTGGTTGGAAGGATTTTAGATCCTCATAGGAATATGTAAGAACATCTTTATACTTCCTTAAAAGGTTGATTACTTTCTTCTTTTCTTCTGGTGTACAACATTTTCCAATGTTCACAAGCTTGGGGTCAACAGAACTTCCAATATTAGTTTTTTCATACTCAACAAATTGTTTTGATCTAGTAGAAGCTTTAGACCTAACATACCTGTCATGTTTATCAAACAATTCTTCTAAACTCACCAGTCCTTTTGGAATCTTGTTACCTTTGAGCCTGATATACCCATCTTGATCTATCTCCTCTTCTTTAAAATCCTCTTCATTGGAAGATACACTCTCACGAGGCAAATTGTCACTTCCTTCAAAGTACAATTGTTCAAAGTTGTCCCTGAGCTCTAAGAAAGAAAGAAAATGCTGATCATCATTGAAAATTTTCCAGTTACTTGTGTTATCAGGTACACTAGGCCTATGGATCATCTCAATGGTAAACCTATCTTGAGAAAATTCAGGATGAGGTATCAGCAATGATCCTGAGACAGCTAGTGAATCGCCCTGGTGTTCTTTTCCCTAGGCACTGCTTCAATGGAGAAGGCGTCAAGGAATTCAATAGAATCCCAAACCTAATTTCGTAATGCTTCAACCTTCTATTCTTTACTTGAAAAAGGTTTCTGACTTGTTTAACAACAAGTTCTACATCTCCACGAGCTAGAAGATTCTTCACACCTTTTTCTTTTGCCACATTAAGCCCAAGAATGAGAGCTTTATACTCTTACGTATTATTAGTATTTTCAAACTATAGTTTGAATGAGAAAGGATGGACCTTTCCCTCAGGAGACACCAATACTACGTTAGCCCCAGAACCAGCCGAGGAACAACTTCCATCAAATTCTAAAATCTAAACCTCGTTAGGATCATGAAGTACTCATTTAGGAAACTAACTTTCCTCCGGAGACATAATCATATAGTTACCATGCCCCATATCCTCATAAAGTATTTGCACTTTGGGATCATCTGTTTTTTGTACAATATACTCAGATTGCTTCTCGGCCAACAACTTCTTCATTTTCCCATTAATTGGTATGAGGGCATGTGACCAATCCATTTGAATTTCTCCTCCCACATCCTTGCAGAAGTTCCTACTTAACAACATACCATATGAAGGTGGAATATCTACTATGAGGATAGTAGCCAAGACCTTTTCTCAGGTAAAGTAGAAAAAGCTACTTGTGCATCTTTATTTCTTCCAACTAAGGGCACTACCTTACTCTCTGTGGAATAACAAGACCCATAAGTGTGTGTGAGAGTTAGGCCCAAGGCATGGGCTACTTTGGTAGGCATTACATTATCTGATGCTCTTGAATCTATGACACAGTTGTTGAGTTTATGGCCTGCTATAAGGAGGGTCACATAAAATGGTTTGATCTTATCATTAGGTGAGGTGATAGCAGCTACCAGATTGGGTTGAGGTGTGGAGGATGGAGTAGGTAAAAGGCCTTTGGTGGAAGCTTTGGATTGAGAATTAACAAAGTGAACCATTTTGGCAAAAGCTTTGGGATGGGTTTGATAATACTCAGCCTCTGAAATTTGAACCTTTGTCTTTTTAGGTGATCAATGATATCGAAAGACCCAGAGGTGGATGAGCTATCATCACTTGGAACCTTAGGTTTTTCAGATTTAGGAGTTGTAGAAGAAGAAAAAAATTAGTAGAAGAATTAGGAAAATTAGAATTGGTGGAACTCACCTTCTGTGTGGATGTAGTGGGGATAGGAGATCCTCTTTTTGCAATCATAGGGATAGTCATGGGATGCTCCTTGGATCTTTTAGTGGGCTGTATCACTTTCTCCCTTTTATTTGTCTGCTCTTGAGTCATAACAGCATATGATTCACTATTCATATCTGCTACCACTTCATCATAATCATCTTCCTCATCAACACCTTCAGTAGTGAAGAAATTAACTCAAGATCCCTCAAGTTCCTCCATATCTCCATCAATCTCTTCTTCAAGTTCTTCACAATCTTCATTAACCTCCTCATCTTTAGGCTCTTCAACCTCATAGGTTGTATTAATAGGAACCTTGATAGGTGGCCCCTCAAGTGCTAGCCTTGTCTGAGAAGTAGGCAAATGATTCCTAGGTTGAAAATTCCTCCTTGGAACATCTACATAGGGGGCGTGTTGAGCCAGTTGTTTCTTGATGGAAATGAGATCATTGGCAAGATTTTGCACTAATGGATCAGTATTAGGCCCAGGAGTGGAAGAGGAGGAAGAAGAAGGCCTAGATTTAGAAGGGTCTCTTTTTAAATTTCCAGACATAATCAAATCATCTTTGAAACTAACAAGAGTTCAATCCTTGACCAATGTAGAAAGATTGGCTCTTCTTAATGCATAGCTAACTTCAGGAAATTGATCATTTAGGAAGAAACACTTTTGTATTTGATCTACAAGTTGAGTTTCTGGTGGGATTTTGTTAATAATCTTGTTAAACCTAGCCACATATTCTCTCATGGGTTCTTATGAGTCCTTCTTTATTTGAGAAATCTGGGCCAGCAAAGCGTGTACATCCTCTGCAAGTTTGAAATAGTTCTCAAACCTTGTTCTCATCGTGTTCCAACTAGTAATGGCCCCAGCTGGAAGGTGATAGAACCAATCTGCTGCATTATCTTGTAAATTCTCTACAAAAAGCCTCACCGAGACATCTTCATGCTCAACTCCGAGAACTCCACATGTAACTATGAAGGCTGCGATATGTTCATCAGGATGTGCCTTTCCATCACCTCTGAACTTGGGGAAGATCTTTTTTTACCTCTTGGTAACTCATGCAAAGGCTAAGGAAGGGCAAGAGGCCCAACACAATGGCCCCAGGGCAATGGTGCTACCATCCTTGGAAAGATAGCTTGAAGGGGAACCAAAACACTAGTGAGAATCAGAGCATGGAGATTAGGGCTGAGTTGCTCTAAAGGAATAGCACCTATAGGGGTTCTATTTTCAACAGGAGGAGTGCTTGTTGAACGAGCTCTTCTATTCCTTCATGTTGAAGGAAAAGGAAAACCTTGTTGTTCCAAAAGTTGAAACTAAGAATCTTCAATACCAAGGGCCCTCCTTCTATGAGTAAAACGTGGAGTCACCAGATCAAAGGATGATCAAGAAATTGTTCATAGAACTGGAATGCATTTTAAGAAAACGAATCCCCAGCAGAGTTGCCAAAAACTATTGGTCATCAAAAAGGACTTTGTTGAGAGAAACAGTTAGGGGACAAGAAGTCCCTCCTCTTTAATGGGAGAGGTTCCCTTATTAAAGACAAAGCTTATTTACATATGTACAACACATAGTTTTAATGTGGAACTTGGATATCATGAAAGTGTTTTAAAATAGATCATCAATACAAAAGTACAGAGGAATGAAGAAGTGGAAATGAGTAGAAAGGCATTTTCCAGAACTATAAATAACAAAGTAATTCCTTATGCATGCCATACTAAATTGTTTGGAATAAAACCATTTGCATTTGAATCAATAAGATGCTATTGCAAAGACACAAAGTTCCAGAAATAACATCCACAAGAATACAAAGCTTCTTGACATAATACAGACAAATGATTCAACAGTATTCAATGGATAGCAATGAATAACAAGATTGCATGGACAAAGAAATAAATTTCTTTTGTATTGATTGCTTTTCTACTCTTTACACTTTCAAAAATAAGCCAAGATCCCCCCGAAAATGGTGGAGAGAGACCATTATATAATTTTACAAATGAGTTACACTTGGTAACTACTTCTTTTAACTAAAATGTTTAGTTAAAGGGATGCTTAACACAAAACCCCAATTACTTACAATAAGTCTGAAATGAGAAAAATAAGGAGAGAGAAGACAAGAGGGGAAGACAAGTGCTCATGATTGGGAAGGGCCCACTGACTTGAGGATCTGTTGTCTAAACCTTTTCAATGCCTCTGCTATGTCTCTGCCATGTGGAACCGATGTGTTGGTAGTAGCCTGGGTCCAAGATCCCAGACATTTCTCCATCTCCTTGTCAAACTTGGTGTGCATATGGTACTCCTTATTCACTTCTTCAATGGTAGATTGGAGAGAGCATATTTCCTTTATCTTATCCTTAGTGATGGAGTCCTCTTTGAACAAATTTTCTTTGACAAAAGCTCTAAATTGAGCTTTAATTTCCTGCAGGGAGAAAGGTACACCTGAGGTCTCATCGTGGAGGTGGTAGTGAATATCCTTAAAAGTAGATATCACCAAAGTCTTGAAAGCCTCTCCCTTCTACCAGCTTATTCCTTAATTCTCCCAAAGCCTCCTCCAACACTTTAATTTTCCACTCCACGCTGAATACCCATGACTTTGACAAATTATCTTTTACATCATCAAAGACCTTGCTTTCCATCAAAATATTTTTATCAATCTGCCCCATTAGACGAAGGTCTACTATGCAGCTGCTCCAAAGTTTGAGCTCTTTATCCATATTTCTAATTGTGGAGGAGAGCTTCTATTGCAAATTATTTACCTTCTCATTGAGCTTGAAGGCTTCACCAATGAAATTCAACCCTGCAACAAGCATGTCATCCACCATGGCCTCCATAGCCCTCCCATAGATGGAGTACCTGTGTATATCCTTGATGCTCTAGACTTCATCTTGACTGAGGATCACAGGTGGTGGAAGGGCAGTCAGTGGGGTAGGGTCTAGAACTTTATCTTTAGATAGTAGTGACTTGATGAAACTAGAAAGCACTTGAGCCTGCTCCTCCAGCTGCTCTATAGTCTGCTACCCTTTTCTACCCTCCCAATGACCCTGGTGACTATTTCTTGAAGGTTGTGTATTTCACCTTTAGGAGTAGACTCTCCCATTGAGATCCTTGAGAGTTCCAAATCGGAGGCTTGCAAATCCTGCTCTGGCTTGTCAACTTTGGGCTTGGCTATCTCAAGGAATTGCTGACCTTGGGCATCAGTTACTATCCTTGAAGTGGTTCTAGCTTTCTTAGTAGGAGCAGAAGGAGTAGTACCCAACAAGGACACCACAACATCAAAATTGGGAGAGGAAAACTTCCTCTTTCCCGCTATCAACAAAAGGATGTACCCATGCAAAAGTGAAGGAAGAAGAAGAAGGGGGATCAAGAGAACCAAGAGTGAGAGAACTCATGGAACCGGGAGTGTTTACCACTTGTTTCTGTAGTAGAGATGTGAGTGGGGTAGATGAGGCTTCTTCAATGGTGGAGTCTGCGGTACTTGGAGTCTCAGTGGTATGAATTTCTTGCTCCTTATCCATTGGAGCTTACGGAGCCCCTGTAAGAACCGGTACTTCACTTTCCTTGCTTTCACCGAGAACAATAACGTTCTCAGCCTGTAAGGTAACTCGAATGTTTGGGCAGAGGACCCTCTCCAACCGGTTCCTTTTGACCTCGTTTACCTTCTTGATAGACACTGAGTGGAGGATTCAGGTCCTTTACTTGATGAAGTAGGAGGAGTCTATACAGGTACCTATGAACTCGGTGTTTGTCCCTCCTTCCTTGGTATCGAAGTTTCTTTGGAGGAGGATTCTCCTACATTCTACCTTAGCTCATGAACCTTTCTATCAACCCAAACTTTGGTTCTTACCAGGACAGGGGTAAGGATCTCAGCCAAATCATCTTTCTCCCTCTAAAACCAGTACAGATCCTCTAAGGGAGTGTGTTTGATCACATTTTTATATTCATATGATAATAGGTCTATGTTGTCATCCTAAAGTCCTTCAGGAATTTGATATAGGTTAAGCTCTTTTATTAACTGAAGAGGAAACCTGCCATAATGCCTCCTTCTAGCCACAAATCATCGTGCGAGTCATCCTAATGATCTTAAGTGTCTACCCTATGATGGTAGTTGATTATGAGATATAGTTTAATGAATATCTTCAAGTCGAAACAGGTTCCGGGCTTGAAGAAGTAGGCTTGAGTGATGGGAGCTAGGGCACTCTCAATGTTCTGAGCATCCAGAGTGGTTTTACATGTATAGTTCCCCAAATATATGGGGAAGTGTAACCCAATGATCTTCTTATCCCTGCAGGTTCTATGTAATTTGTCCAATTACCTGTATACTTCAATCAGGGCCATCTTATCACTACAAAATATGGGGAGCTTAAGAGGAGTACTCTCATAACCTACTAGCCTGATGTAAGAGAATCTTCTGAACTAAATGAAGTAGGCTCCGTACTTTGCTATTAGGCTCATGGATTCATCAAAGAACCTCCTTGTAGTGTCACTCTCTAGAATTCTTACAATGTACATGGTGAAAGCATCATTCACCCTCCTAAAATTGTGATTACTAGTGTCCAGGGTGAACTGAGGGCAGTAATCATATATAGGATCACCCTTCTGAGCATCAATGTATGTGAAGCCAAACCACTCTCTGGATACTGCTAGGGTATACAATAGGTAGGAAGTCATGTAGAACTTTTTTTTTTTTGTACATGGTACAGTTTCTCTGTCAAATTCATGCAGATGATCTCTGCCCAATTGATGTTTTGGGTACCTTCACACACTATGTTGATAAGTGGGCACATCCAGAAGTGGAACTCATTAGTAGAAGGCAAGCCCATGACCCGAGCTAATAGGATTATGAATTCGATAGCTCCTCATTGAAATCAGACCTAAATAGAGCTTTGGATAGTCGAGATGCCCCTTTCTTAGGGTTCTTCAGCCATGACTTCGCTACTCTGGCTTTGTATTTCTCATTTTCCTAATCAAAAAGGGCATGTGCTTGATTTTGGGAGATTACCACAGAATTTTCCATCTCTCGGGATTCTTAAGGCAAATGGCAATGGCGAAGCAAAGCATCAAGCTTGGTGATGAGCTCCCCATGCACGTTGGTCAATTCACTCATATCAGGATTGAAATGAGCTCCACAAGTAAGTACGGTGTTGGCACATTACACCGAGATTGGGAAACCAGCAGCAAATGCTAGGCCACTATCATTAATCATTTGTGCCATTGGAGAGGGGTTTGGGTCTATCAACCTAGTCCAAAAATTACCGAAGTCTAGGTGACGAACTTCACTATCCCCGATATCGGGAATGAAGGACTTGAGTGGAGAAACCTACTCTTGGCCTTGAAATTTAATCTTCATTGTCGGCACTTAGAAAAACAAAATCACAGCTTGAATCCACGATGAAATTATTGTGGGGAATGGGGATGCGAGTAGAGATTTCAATTACAAGGGTATCAACAAATGGTAATGAGAAAGGAGTGTGAAAAAAATGCATAGAGGGGCGATCATTAAATAGCCATTTAGGAGAGAGAAGGTTATAAATGTGCATTAAATTCATATCTACCAACTCAAAAAGAAAGCATTGGGAAGAGCAGAAAAATTAGCCCGATGTAAGGATATTACTTGTATAAATCGAACATATACGAGAATAATAACATGAGAGAACAACAAAATATAGATAAATGATGAAAATATGCTCATATAATAGCTTTGCCACTTCAAGGGGCAACCTCCAAACCATACAATAACACTCAAATACTCAATATCATCATTAACTACAACCTTCTAACCCCTATATATACCATTCTAACCTATGGCCAATACCGAGGCTGACCTCCTAAGCATAATAAGTCGTAAATGAATGATATAATAAGATAAGGGGATGTGTGCCACATGTTGGCATCTCCATCAATACATATACATCATAACATCCTTTCCCTAGGTGCATAGCATTCCTTCCCTCCTTGAAATTTTTCGTCCCCGAAACATAACAAGAAACCATGTAATGAGTGTGTTGTAAATTTTTACACACTTTGCACCATGTTTGATCATCCATCCATATGTGATCCCGATAGATGATACATATCTGAACTAATATCCATATGTTGTTATGCTACTCTGATTCCATTCATGACCATAGTTTATCATCCTTGGATTCCATGCATAACCAACATAAGGATTCAATGCATAACCATAATAAGGATTCCATGTATAACCATAATAAGGATTCCATGCTTCATAATTATTGCTCCATTGATCCCTTGTATAAATAAAGTGATTATTCCTCCAATTACTTGTATATCTATATTGGTTGGAAATATGATGTGCCCTGGGATATCTCCATGATTTTTTTCTCTCATGTTGATGTGGATTTCCATATGCTGCAATTGTAGTATCCTCAACCTTATCAACCTGTTTCTGAACTTTCTTTTCTTCTTCCACCTTTGCATTTGATATTTTCTTTTTCTCTTGAGTAGATGAATCATCATTTCCTTCTTTTTCTTCATGTTCCTCTTTTGAATCATCCTTATTCCCTTCTTCTCCATATTCTAAATCATCCTCATGGTCTATATTTACTTTTCTTTGATTTCCATTAAGCCTGATATCCTGTAAAGTGACCTTCTTCTTTTTGTACCAAATCTTCATAAACTTATTTTTCATATTAATATTAATTGTCCCCAATGTCTCTCACCAAGGATACCCAAGAAAAATATCCAAAACATCCATATATAAGGAAAAAAATCTGAATGTAAAGTATATTTGTCCATAGTAAGTTTTAAATCTTCAAAAACTTGAATTTTCTTACCATTCACTTAAGCTTCTTTGATATTACTTTCTTGAATATGTAGATGTTGAGCCATATCCTTTTTATGAAGTTATACTTGATGTTAGGGTTTATGAAAACAATTATCTTATTGATTTGAATGCATCCATGAAACTAAAATATGGTATCTTCCTTCTTGGGAGCTATAATATCTTCTTCTGAATCAATATCTTGTTTTTCTTCCTCTTCTTCATAGTCTTCTTCAACTTCTTCTGCTTTTGATTCTTCAATATATGTTGCACCATCATCTTCCCTTGAATCTTATTCATCTTCCTCTTCATCTTCTTTCTCTCTTGATTCTTCAATATATTCTTCCCCATCATCTTCCTTTGACTCTTCTTCCTCTTTGTGGTCCCATCTATCCATAAAAAGTTGTTCCATTTCTTCCCAAGACCAATCCTTCCTATCATTTTTAATCTCAGAAAACCAAATCCATGTAGGACCACCAAGATAATGTGAAAACCTATTCCTTGTCATGAAATATGAGAAATATATATTCTTAAATTTTATCCACCATTCTTTAGCATCCATCTCACCATTTCCATAAAAATTTGTTATCCCCGTGATCATGATTAGGGTTTAGGAATTATGAAAATATTTCGGTAGATGGATAAAAACACAAAGAACAAACCCTAACTGAAATTTGAAGAGCTTTCTAAAAATATAAATTTTGCTAAAAAATACCACAATTTGCTTCCTGAAAAGCAAATTTATGAAAAAACTTAAACACTAATAACATCCGTAAAACAGATCCAATGGAGCTGAAATTTTCAGATATTCCGACTTAGAGTATTTCTAAATTATGATGTGAAAATGGGGAAAAATTTGATAACCTATTCAAGATATACTCAAACAAAACATTAGGGTTTTTGCCCTAATTTTGGCCGAAATCGCTGCTCTAATACCACTTGTAAGGATATTACTTGTATAAATCAGAACATATACAGAAGAATAACATGATAGAACACCAAAATATAGATAAATGATGACAATATGCTCATATAATAGCTTTTCCACTTCGAGGGGGCAACCTCCAAACCATACAATAACACTCCAATACTCAATATCATCATTAACTACAACCTTCTAACCCTTATATATACCATTCTAACCTATGGCCAATACTGAGGCTGACCTCCTAAGCATAATAAATCATAAATGAATGATATAATAATATAAGGGGATGTGTGCCACATGTCGGCATCTCCATCAATACATATACATCATAACATCCTTTCCCTAGGTGCATAACACCAGATGCCCTTTGGTACATTTGGGACACGTGGGATGTGAAAGCATGATTCGGCTGATGCAGCAATGTGGGTGATGCATGGATAGAATGCACAAATGATTTTGGGAAATGAGGGACCAAATTACGCAAAGTGCATGATGCGGCCGATGTGGGCGATCGGGGAATAGGGAACCCAAGTGAACTTGGGACAGTTGGAACAAAAAGTTGGATGGGCCCGCAAGTTAATAGATTTAAGAGAAAGTGACTGATTGGTGAATAGAGAGCCCTAGTGAACTTGGGACACATGGGACAAAAATGTTTGATAGACCCGCAAATCACACAAATGACTCAGAAAACATAGAATTAGTCTAACTTCTTGACTTTCCTCTTTACCAGAACATTAGAAAAAGGTGTCAACTCAAAAAAATTCAATTTTTGACTTTCAAAAGAGGGGAAATTTTTGAGAGGACAACAATGGGGATAAAATGAATGGATCATTCCTCATGAGTTTGATGTGGGTGATCTCGTATTGGAAGAGAACCAAAAAATACTTTTAAAGATAGAGAAAAGAAAGGAAAGTTTGAAACCAACTGGTTAGGGCCATATGTTGTGGTCACTAAGTATGGTTCGGGGCATAAAAGCTGGCTCACTTAGATTGTGATGAATTAAAGGAACCCATGAATGTAATACATCTCAAGCACTTCTATGCTTGAATAATAAATTCCTTGCAAAGGTAACAAAAAACAAGCAAAAAAATAAAAAATCAAGAAAATAGTAAAAATAAAGTAGGTCATCCAACTGTGAAAACCAGACAATTGTGGAACGTTGGGCAAGTCCTTGAGTGAAAAATAGTTTCCGATGCTTAAGAAAGACTTTTTGTTCACAAGCTACCCTCACATTTGGATGGGAAACTCTCACTTCTATATAGGATTAGTTTCCCTATCAGGTCTAGGAATCCTAGTGAACCTATCTTGTAAGCATGTGATCTAGCTCATCTGTTCTTGTTTCTACGTGAAGGAATTGTCTTTGTATATTACCATCTAACACTGGGGAACCTTCGTGTCTGAATTTTCTTAAACATAAAAGTGTCACATTCTAATTTTGTATATTCCCATCTCATGCTGGGGGTATCCACACTTCTTTGCCATTGTACATTGCTTTTAAAATAGACCTTAGAAAATTACAAAAATCATTCACAAAATGTTGCAAAACCAAAAATTAAGAAAACTCCCTCCTAGGGACAACACTACACAAACAAAAATCACTTTGTGTTAAAGAAAGCCTAAAAAGAATGTGAATAGTAGCCTTGAAAAAATTATCCTTCCAGATAACACCATAAAAAATAGAAAGTATATCAATGTTGTCCCACATAAACAAAGTAGTAGTTTGATTACTTTTAGTTGTCGGTTTGTAGAGTGTTTGTTACATTTTATTTCCATGTTGTATTTGTTGAATTAAATTCATTTTCTTATGTTGAGTATTACTTAACTATTACATTTATCTCATTTATCTTGCATACTTGTTTATAATTGTAGTATTTTGATTATATTTATTTATATTTCATTATATTGGTATGTTTAAATTGAGTTCAATTCCTTACTTAAAGTTGAGTTTTTGCATTGAGTTCATTTTTACATACTTTTGAATATTTTTCTTGTGTTAGTTTTGATTAGATTTTACTTGTAAATTAATTGTTCAAATTATATCACATATATCATTGATCATATCATCACATCTAACATCATCTATAAATCATTTATCAATAAAAATTCTAAGTTTTACATCAAGCATGTATTCTAAGATAATAATCAAATACCATATCATCAATGGGGCAAGAGGGATTGTGCATGATAAAAATCTATCACCCCGCACCAATATCATAAGTATCATCCCATACACTAAAATTATGAACATCTCATATATAAGAAATATGATATCATCTAAAGATATATCATAACTCTAAAACATGTGATACACCATCAACATCCATCATGATCCATACATAAAGAGTAAAATCAGAAAACATCATGATATAATCATCATCCATAAATCATCATCATCAGTCATATAAAAACATGGAAAATATAACATCGAATGTCCATATACATGTATGAAATTTCTATCTCAAAAAGATATACATCATCGATACAAAAATCTTCCATCTATGGTGTGAATCAAAATAAGCCTTCATCAAGAGGCATAATCCATCATGATACATCATACATCATTGATAAAAAAATGAGCCTTCATAAGAGGCATACATCAAGGGTACATACATCTATCAAGTATACAATAAATAAGGAGAGTCATTCATGAGTCATTCCCTATCCTCGACTACCTAGCCTATGGCCCAGAAGAGGATGTTTTTGCTGATGAGATGGCCTAGTCAAGCCTGCCACACTCTATTATACCGTGGACTAATGTATTGATCTCACTTTTGAGAGGTCCTCTTGGACTTGGATCTAGACCTACTCACATCTATCTAATCAAATTGTGTCACTCTTAGTCCCTCAAAAATTTCCTCGTAGTGTATGGCTCTGTAATAGGAGGCCCCACCACTATCCCTCATAATATTTGACAATATTTGGGCCATCCCAAATATTATAGATGCCTTTTTAGAGCATCATACTCTCCCGTAACTTGGGAAACATCAACCCAATCATGTATCACCATAGCAGATAGTTGATCTCTAGCCGCATTCATAGTCTACTCTTTGGCCGTGCTTTGATCTCTTTGTGGGGTAATGGCATGTACACTGTAATAAGCTCATAATATGCAAACTCTAAGAAACCATCTCTTAAATATTTTGAAACCAAGTGGTTCCATCTTCATCACCTCCTTAACTAGCCTAAGCCCGAGCCTAATATCTCTCTCGAGGTCACAACCTCGTACCTAAGCTCTAGCTTGGTCTCGCTTTGCGGTAACCACCTAATGTTATTCCCACGGCCTAATATCTCTTTGCCATCATATGAATTTTCAAAACTATAAACTCTTATAACTATTGTCATAACATAGCTATCTCGCTTTCCATCTCCACCATCGTCTCCTCCACCATCATGTGGAGGACTAGGAGGAGGAACACGTTATAGAGCCTACTTCCAGGAATGTGCTACCCTGGAGCATGAGGAGGATCACCCTTTGGATCAATGGATGAATCTTCTAAAATTGAATGAGAAATCCAAATGGTAAACCAATGGATAATGATGTACCTATGGAGCCATAGGTTTATGTTTCTATCTCATCCTAGGCCCCTATCCCTATGGCTAATGAGGTGGAGGACCCTGTCCCCTACCCCCATCATGACGTTGACCATCAAAAGGATCATCATCATTATTATAAGGTGGCCCCTCGGAGGTGGACTAACTCCTATGTTCAGGATACCGTGGAATGGTGAATTGACAAGGTAACATTTTTAAATATCACATTCCATACTTGACTGTACCTCCAAAATCCCTAACTCGTCTCAATGGTACCCATAGTACTAGCACCATCTACTCATAGTTGACCCAAGATCTATCTATCTCGATTTTGAGGGCCCATATCAAAAACATCTTGGGATATTTTTCCGTACCACATATCATGTCATGGAACATCCTAAACAATACCAAACTGCCTCTGACATCTATCCACTCTATAAAACTCCCGATGTAGCATCGGCTCCCAAACATAAAATGATCTACCATGGCCACGCTAAGCTCTAAACCATCCTCTGGCCACTGAAAGTGTCTATAGGGCCTCCATACTATCTATGCCTATTGGAGATCATCAAAATCTCGATGATAATGATAGGTATCTCCCATATTAGGCCATACATTATCTCCGATGTAACCCAAATCATCCAAGATGGATCCTCTAGGGCACAAGTTCATTAAACACATGTGGGACAGACCCAATGGCTATGTGATCCTAGGACCATATCTGTAATAATCTAGTCAGGCCTACCGTCTTCTAATGGTAGTAGGTGATAAGGTGAAGATCCCAATACAAAGGCGCCAATATACATTGGCCCCAACAATACCTCTCACCATCAACTAGTCCACACACTACTCGATGAGACCCGGAGGGAATGAAGCACCGATCTTTTTAGTAAGCATAACTCAAATGAAAAAGGCCATTAAGTTCTAACTCGAGTCTATTATACACCGAGACCTGTCTAATGGTCATACCTTAGTGAGGTACATCCTCTACTCCAAATAGCTCTAATAGAAAAATTGCAATATCGGTATGGCGACTTGTGTACTCAATCGGTGACCCTAGATGGTTACCTGCAGAATCCTCTATACATCCTCTAGCGTAATAGTGATCTTGTTAGTCAAGAGCCAAAAACACTTGCTCTCACTATGCCACCTCTCAACTAAGGTTGTGAGTATGCCATGGTCCGCAGTAATCTGCAGATACTAGTCATGTGCTCTAATCTAGTAACATATAAAAGGATGTCCAATAACTCCATATCCTCCTCATCGAAACCTACCTCTATAGAAGCCAAGCACCTGTACTCTCTCTAGTATTAAAAACTGGAAATCATCTATTAAAATTGAAAATAAACTATTTATGATGTAATTCTATGTATATTCTTCTATTTCATTATTTTATGTACTACTTTATACTTTCTACTTTTTATGATTTAATTCTATGTAGCAATGGACATTTGTTTGTATCTTGGATTTTCATGTCATTTTACGCCTCAGTCATATGCTTATATTTTTAACAAGGAACGATGATGAAAATTATTAGCAATATGATGAAATGAATATTGTCTTACACAATCTGGATTTCAGATAGATCAATATCTCCCCTTCGTTTTATTGATGTTTCTTCTCTCTCCATCATGTTCAACTTTTCCATTATTCCTCCACAATTACATACACTCATCTAAATATAAATATCAAATGTTTGGTTCCTCTCCATTCCAACTTGGTACCCCCATCAACTTGTTTATTTAGTATCACATGGATGATGAGCAATTCAAACATAATTTGTATCATTATACATCTCACTCTTCACCACTCACTCTTACAACATTTCTCACAAGATATGTTAACAAAGGCAATAGTTGTGCTAAACAAACCTGCCCATTCCTCTTCTTTCTTCCTTATTATTCTCTTCTACGTAGGGCATCCTAACCCTACCCATTCATCTATCTCTTTTTGATCATCCATTGATCTCTTTGATCACCCTATCGACACTCGAGGTGGGTTCCTTAACTTTACTAATTTTTCTTCCACTCCTTAAAAAAATATTTTCTTGTGTTTTTATACTTTCTTTGAAGTGATGTAGCTTATGCCACCCCAAAGAGGGGAAAATATGGACACATGTAGTTTGATCAAAGAACTATTATTCTTAATATTTCACTAATTATCCTCCTCAAAAATTGATGAAACCTTTTCAATTATAGCTATCTAACTCTCTTTTACGAGACCGTTTTTGTTGTATTCCTCTTGTAACAAACTAACTAGGATAATAGAGCCTCCTATTAGTTGAATCCTCTTCTTATCTTCTTCTAAACTACTTTCATTAGCTTACTAGATTATCAATTCATTTCATTAGATTGAGTAGACCCCTCACAACTCTCCCAGGCTCCTTATTCCTCATTAATCAGATTAACTAGCCTAAGGCATGTTTAACCTCTTCTAAAGCCATAAAGTGATTTTTGGCTTATTCATTTGTCCCACATGCACCAAAAGTCTTCCATTTCTAGAATTAGAAAACTATGAATACCCCACTACCCCTATGCCATTTCTAAGAAAAATTATTCTTTTCTAGCATAAAATATAGTATTTTGTTTAGGAGTAATAGCTTTCTTCATTGTTTATCAAGCTATTTGTTTTGATATTGCTTTTGTCACTCAAGATTTTGGGTAAATCAGGGAATTCGTTAATGGTGAGCTCTCATTCTCAAATACCTTAGAGATCACATAATCACAAATAATTTTTAAGAGACTTATTAGGTTCATTTACATAGCTTTCAAAGATCGAGAGAACATCTACATATGTTAGGTTTGCTTGTTTATTTCAAGTTAATGCATGCAAAGTAATGGTTTCTTACTTATCTCTTATCATGATGGTCCATAGACTTTTCGTTTAAAGATTTGGGGTTTCTTAAGTGTTCTTACCCCATTTCATAGCTTTTGTAACCTTTTCTTGTTCACAGCTTCTCACCAAAGGGGAGAATCTATCCATACGGAATATGTTATGGGAAGATCCACAAAGTGCCCATATTTAACGTCACATGTAGGAAGTGACAGAAGACTACATAGTTCTAAATCATCACAATGACAGATGAAAGGGGCTAAGATGAAGGAATGACCCAAAGATATGACTAAGGGCACATTGGTAAACATGTTAACAATAGAATGGTCACAAGTGCAATGGGTTAAGCGGTTCAACTTCCCTTTTACCATCAAGGGAGGCTAATCAATAAGATCCTAACCCATACTTGTGCATGATAATGTATGGTCCAATCCAACTAGGGGAAAACTTTCCATGTTGGCTTCTTTTTAGAGTAGTTACATTCTATGTTTCTTTGAGGATGAGGTCACCAAAATTACAGTCATGTTATTTAAGTTCCTTACTGCAAGCATGTATAATGTGCTCTTGATAAACATGATGGTGTTCAAGAGTAAGAAGGTGACACTCATCTAGCAACTCAAGTTGTGCTAGATTAGCTTGGCGATAGTCTTCACCAGAGATGAAGTCATGAAGGGACATATGCAAAATGGGATTTGAAATTTAAGAGGAATGATGGCTTCATAATCAGTAAACAAGAGATAAAAGGCATATCTCCCATGGAGGTATAAATGCTAGTGTGATCAGATCAAAGGAAAAAGTAAGTTGGAGATGTCAATTACAACCTGCTTGATCAATAGTCTTAGCAAGGATATTCCAAAGAGTTTTGTTGGTAGCTTCACTTGTCTGTAGCTTGAGGATAATATGGGCAAGGGAGAATTTGAGTTGGATATTAAATGCGTTATAGATTTTATTGAGATATTTGTTTTTAAAGGACTTTCTATTGTCCATGAAAAGTTTGTGGGGAATGTCGAAGTGGAAAATGATGTGTTGATAGATAAAATTGATGATTGATCCAAATTTAATTCAGGTGAGTGGGATTTATTCCACCCATTTAGTGAAATATTTGGTTACAGTGATGATAAATGATGTTTTTGTGAAGAACGAGGATTAATAAGACCAATAAGATTAGGACCCCATTATGAAAAGGGCCAAAGTTCCTAGGTTGGTCTGCAAAGCATGGCTAGAAATGTGAATAATATTGGACTTTTGTTGAAATTTTCACATTTCTTAATATACTCATAAAGAATCATGATTGAGGAAGGCCAGTAATAGCCAAGATAGAGAATGCACTTATAAATGCTAATCCACTAAATTGTATACCACAAATACCATCATAGAGTTCTTAGATGGATTGAGAGGATTCGTTGGATTTAAGAAATCAGAGAAGAAAACTGTCAAATCCATGTTTATATAGAATACCGATAAGGATCACATAGCGGTTAATGCGCTAAAGAATAGACATCTTAGCATTTTTGATAGATCAGGATGAATAATGGATTGAGATAGATAATCAAAGATTTGAGAATACTAAACATCTAATGAATTAGATCTAATAAGATTAACATAGGGTAATTCATGGAAAGGTTGATCTCGATGATGAACGATGACATGAAGCTTAGAATCCTCTATTTTCCATAGGTTGAGAGTTGTGAGGTATGCCATCATATCAACGAAATAATTGGTTGATCGGGGAACAACTTAGATGGTGTAGGAATCAAAAGCTTCAAGAAGAAGATGAACGATGTAGTGATATTTTTGAAGATTTTCATTTTTAGATTGATACTAACCCATGACTTGTTTGACTATAAGCTCAAAATCCCCGAAGATGTCAAGAATTTTGACACCTAAAAAGACAGTTATTTCAAGACCCAAGATAAGGGCCTCATATTCTGCCATTTTTTTGTACACTCAAAATTGAGTTTAAATGCAAGGGGAATAGGATTTTCCTACGGAGGAATTAGAAAAATGTCAGTGCCTCCCCCTTGCTGACATTTTGAGCCATCAAAGAAGACAGTGAATTTAAGAATATCATATTCATGATGGAATTGATTAATGGATTCATTCGAAAATTGCTCATGAGATAAATGTGTACTAGGAAGAGAAGCTTCGCTAACTCGTAGGAAATATCCAAGCCCTTAATGGATTTCCAAGGAATAAAATCAAGGTCAAACTTAGTCATGAGCATGAGCCATTGAGTAATTCAATATTTGTGATACTGATTTGATTGCATCATTTTAAGGAAATTAAAACTAGTGGCGACAATTGTCTTATGATTAAGGAGGTATTGTTGAAGATTCAAAGTAGCAAAGAAGAGAGCACAATAAAACTTTTCATCTTCCATGTAGTAAGTATCACGGTCATGAAGAGTGTGATTGTTTTAATAAACAAACGTATCATGACCTTGGCCATCACGATGGGCTAACATAGCTCCTATAGCAAGATTGGTGGCATAAATGTACAAGTAAAATGGATTCCCCTTGCGTGGAGGTGTGAGAACTGATAGAGACAAGAGATATTGGTCAAGATCATCAATATCTTTCTAACAATCGTGATCCCAATCAAATTTTATGTCCTTCCAAAGAAGGTGTGAAAGGGGTGACAACGATATGAGAGTTGTGAAATGAAATGGAAGACAAATTAAAGGTGGCCAGAAGGTGCAAAGTTTATTAAGATTAGAAGGAGGAGGAATTTTAATGATTGCCTTAATTTTTTTGGGGTCAAATTTAATTCCCCTAATAGAAATGATGAAAACAAGGATTTTTCCAATTAAGACTCCAAATACACACTTGGCTTGATTGAGATGAAGAAAAAAATGAATAATTTCCTTGAAAAAACTTCGAGAACATAAATATGGTCACCTCGATGTTTATATTTTCCTAAAAAATCATCAACATAGTCTTTATAGTTTTTTGGATGAGATCGTGAAATATATAATTCATGGGCCGATGATAAGTAGATTGACATTCTTTAAACCGAAGGGCATAATGTGATAAGAAAAGGTCCCCAAGGAGTGATAAAGGATGTTTTGTGTTGATCTTCTGGTGCGATGAGAATTTGATTGTAACCAGAGAAACCATCCATGAGATAAAGCATCTCATGACCTATGGTAAGATCCACAAGTTGATTGATGTTTGGCAAGGAGAGGGAACTCGTCCTTAGGAAAACGAGATTGAGAACTTGAAAATTGGTACATATAAGAAGCTTTCCGATTATTTAGAAATGGGGAAAATTTTAGAAACCCATTGGGGATATTAAGTGGGGATGATGAAATTAGCGAGTAAAGAAGGAATTGCAAATCTTCTTTAACAAGGAGGAGATGCAAGGGTGCATGAAATGAATCTTTTGTTGTACCAGCTTTGCATTTGGATAGGTGACAATATTGTGGATGATAATAGAAGGATCAAGACCTAACATGTCTGAATATGAGCGTGCAAATTTCTATCTATGACAGGAGAGGAATGTGGTGAAAGATTCTAGCTCATGTGGATCAAGAGATTGGCCCACTTTGAGAATGTGAGGATCCTAAGGAGTCCCGATATTGACATCAATGGTGGATTCGTTGGAAGGGTAAGTGTGTCAAATGGTAAGGAATTATGAAGATAATAATATTCTACCATTTTGTGGGAAATAATGGCATCATCTTTAGCACATCGAAGGATGTCAATGAGAGAAGACTTGGTTTGATTTTTGGATGGTAAAGCGGAAGGGACCTAGTCTGATTTTCACACTGATAAGTGAGTGGTCCCAAACTTATGGTGGAAACTAAAAAAATTGGAATCAATAGAGATAGTGTCATCCATTTCCATTTCTTCCAAATTCAAGTGAAGATAGAGAAGGTGGAGAAGGCATATCCATAAGCGTTTCGATGGTATGATGGGCTCAAGGGATTTCTTCGTAGTAGCTCTAACCCATACATTTTGTGAGGTTTGTAACACTAGTCGAATAAAGCCATGTGGGTCATGCTCATAATGGCATAAGACGAATCCTTTCCATGCGCAAAGATGGAGATAGGTGTAGGAAAAATATGGTTTGATGATAAATCCAAATCCATCATTATAAAGCTTGGCATGTGGAACATCATTAACATGAGAGGAGGGGGTATTGAAACTGCCATATATGAGGTTAGTACAAAGATGTGATGGAATAAAGGGAAGAACATCCCCTACGTTTAGTTGATACATATTTCCTAATTGGGTCTACTGATATGGTGAGTAGTGGGAAGGGTGTTGAGTGTGAGAAGGCAATACTCCCCCATCATATGTTTTTCCATTACGTTTACCTGGGATTCATTGTTAGGGAGTTTAGATGAGGGAATAGCTAAGTCGGTGGAAAATGCATATGGGTCATTCTTAGGAATGATTACATCATTTGATCTATAAGTCATGTTTCACCCTTGGAAGGTAGGAGTTTCCCTGGGGAGCATGACAATCTTTCCCTCATGCTCGTGCTTTAGAAAGCAATGAAGTGTTGAGGGGAAACAATGCATGACATGGATCCATGGTCACCCAAGGAAAACATTGTATTGAAATTCCCCCTCAATGATATAGAAGACCTAATAGATGATTTTCTCACTAAAATGGATAGGAAGAATTATCGTTCCAAAGATGGGAGTGCAAACATCGTTGAAGGCATGGAGAACCATGGGTGTCTAAGCAACAAATGCCTTTGGTATCTTGAGTTGATTGAAAGCATGTGAAGAAATGATGTTAATGCTTTCCCAATGTCGACCATGGACCACTAAATGAATGTATCATTGATCTTGACCTGTGATAAAGAGAGGAAGGTCATGTTCTTTTAGTGGGATGTCCAGAATTTTAGCATCATCAAATGATATGGTAGTAGTAGAAGCGGTAAGGGCTCCTATAAGAGATACGAAGGGATAAGCTTCATCACTAGATGTCAGGATGAACTTTAAGGCTTTAGTAAGAGCTTGTATATGGTCTAGTGAGATTTGGATGATCTCATAAATCAACATCTTGACTGGGGCTTGATGAAGTTGTCTAACGATACTTTGTTCAATAGACCTAGGAGTTTCTAAAATGGAAACCTTTGGTTTTAATGATGTGGTTAACTCCTTAGGAGGAGGAATGGCGATAAAAGTCATTGATTTTTTTTTTTTAGGTTTATTTTGAGTCACGTGAGATGGATTAAATGGTTACCTAAACAATGTAAATAAACAAAAGAGGATCACCCTTGGAGGATTTTTGAAGGTGGGATGGTAGATATTGGACTTGATGTAGAAGGAAGGATCGACCGGTGCAAGGAAAACGCTTTCCTCTTCAATGATTGTATTAATAACAGCCTAGAGCACTCTACACTACTCAGTATCATTCCCATGGGTATTATGATAGGAACACATAAGGTTGTAACTAAACCATAAAGGCTTCTTTCCTTTTAGGTCAAAGGCCTTAGTAGGTGGAAGCGTGATGTAGTGCTTTGTAGTAAGTGTTGGAAGCTTTCTGTATATGATCTAACTAAAGAGCTAGGACATGACTTATGATATATTTTGGATGTTTGGGGTAAAACCCAAGTATATTTATGTTTTGGTGACTTGAATTCCTTTTTTATGTTGATGCTTGTATTAGTGTTGAATGATTTTAGATTGGTGGGTTGAAATGTTCGTGGTCCTGAAACAGATGATTTTAGATTGAATGGTTTAACTTTAGGAGGGATTATAGATCTCATATGTGAAGATGCATCTTTCGGAGGAGTGAAAAAAACCTTAAGCTGGGTGATCGGATGGTGATGTTATGGGTTTCTTGGGTGAAAAAGAAGAATTTATCTAAGATAATCTATGAAAGGTGGGGATTGATGGGATTTTGTTAATGGAATAGGAGGGATATTTGAGGTCATTTCAAGGTGAAGTGTTTTTAAGAATTCCTCAAATGATGAAATTGGTGTGAAGGAAGAAGGCGGTGCAAATGTAATCAAAACATTCAATGAAGGTAAAAGAGTGGGAGGTGGAAGTGGAATAGGTTCTAAGGATGGTATGACGGGAAAGGGTGGAATGGATATAGGTGAGGTGGTCAAGCCTACTAGAATGGATGAAGTAGATGATGAGGTGGATATGATAGGTAAGGGATTTGATGAAGGACCAGTTCAGTGATTGGGAAATATATTAGAATGGTTGTCTCATGAATGTGTGCTGGGGCATAAATGATACATTCACAAATGGGGTTCTAGTATTCGTGGATGTGGGAGTGGACATCGAGATAAATGTAGGTATAATAGATGTAGGGATAATATCAAAGGGAGTGGATGTGATTGATGATGAAGGATAGGAAGTTATAGATAGAATAGGTTCCTAATCATTAGTTTTTAAGGTGTTTATAGTGTGAGCGTTAGTGCTTGTGTTATAGTAGAAGTGGTGGCTTGGCTCGCTAGTGTATGATTTTGGAAAGTTTGTTTAAATATTTCAAGTGGTTGATTGGGTGAAGAATTTTGATTTTCCACTTGAAGATCACCCTGATCAATGAGTCTTTGGACCAGATCCTTCAAATTTTGAAATCTCTCTATGTCATGGCCTCAGACTTGGTGGTACTTGTAGTAATGGTCCTCTCATTACAACAAAATTTTTGGTCTAGAATCATCAACTAATCAGATATGAGGAAGTGTGATAAGGTTTACTACCATTAACTTGTAAAATATGTTACTATATGACTCCCTAAGGGGAGTGTAGTTACGTTTTGGTTGAGTGAATCATTATTGAGTCCACGTGCTAGATGTAGGTGCAAAAGATGAAATAACAACCACATCACTGGCCGTTACCTTTGATTTATCTTTTGCTATGGATGATTTAGCAAATCCATCTTTGGGTTTATTTGATTTCAATTTTAAATGGCCCTATGTTAGGGTGTGTCTTTCAAGTATGTGAGCCATGGTGAAGGCTTCATTAAATGTTTAGAATGATTGGATTTGTAAATTAGAAGATATATGCTTCACACATGAACGTGAGAATAGCTCGATGAGATTAGCTTACATAGCAAGGAAAGATAATTGATTTATAATGACATGTCATCATGTGACGAAATCTATAATGGATTGTTCTTCAAAATATCAGATGGCATATAGATCATTGATGGTTATTTTATGCAAAACGTTAATTTAAAAGTGTTTTAATAATAGTTACACAAGTTGGGAGAAGGAAAATATCAAATATTGAGGGATACTATTATACCATCCAATGCGGGGCCGGCCAAGGACATAGGGAAAGTGTGGAGCATCAAGTCCTAATCGTGTGCAATAAGATAAAATAAATGTTTAAATACACAAAGGTTCTGTTGTGGATCCTCTTTTTGTTAAAATTCACAAACTTTGGTAATTCCCAAAGTGTAGAGGATATGGTTTAATTGGTATAGATGTGTGAATAAAATCGTTTAAAAATTTCTCATATGATAATGAGACCTTGGATCCTAAAGTAACGGCCTCAAGAGTGGCCAACCTATTCACGATGGCATGCAATGGATAGTTCAAAAGATTCTTTTGGGGATGAGAGGTGGTGGTTGAATGTAAGAAGTGGTTGGATGAGTTTTTTTGATGAACTTGCACATGTGTATGTGTTTGATTAATTTGTTGGGGATGAGTGTAAATCGTGTAATCGTGATTGAAATTGTGGTTATTGAAATATTTTTGTTGGGAGATGGGAACATGATAGGATTTTTGGGATTGGGTAGGTTGTTATGGAAAGTGTTGAGTGGGAATGTGGGTATGAATAGGTTGAAATTGTTGTTGAAAAGGGTTAGATACTAAATAATGTAAAGCACCCGTGAAAGGGGGTTGGGAAGTATTGACAGGCATGCTATATGTGAGAAGATCATATTGTCTAGATATGGGATATGATGTTTGGGCATATTGGTTAGGGACACTAGTGGAAATAATGACCAAAGAGGTGAGGGGAAGAGTAGTGTTGATTTTCGTGTTGATTGACAGGAGATTGTGGGGAATAGGTGTGACTATCTAGGTAGTTTTATGAGATGAGGGATTGGTGGAAGAGTAAAAATATGGGTTATAAAAATCTCATTTACTGTAAACTAGGTAGTTTTGGGATTGGTTTGATAAGGATAAAGTTGTTGGAGTGGTGGACCATCTAAGGGAATCTGAGTTGATCTCCTTAAGAGATAGTCTTTGAGCGCTAGTGGATTGGAATCCAGCTCTTTGAACATGGTATCACCGATAGGGAACTTAGGAGGTCCAAATGACTCGATTGAATGGATAGTAAGGTAGCTAATCTAAATGGGATAGATTAGCGCAAAGTGCAAGAATGCGTTAGTCTCAACTAAAGTTGTAGTGTGAACAAGGGGTTCTAGGTGAGAGATGTTGATAAGAGGTTGAGTGCTCATGAAATAAGTAATGAAGAGAACAGATGAGGTACTTGTTGTGGTGAACATTTGTTGAGATAAGGAGTTGTTTGAAGAATTTTTTTATTACATTCTTTTGGCTGCTAAACAAGTAACTACGAGCATGAAATAAGTATTTCCCAAGCAAGTTAAGTAGAAGATTATTTTTAATGTTCTTAATTTATTTTAAAAAGTGTGAAAATAAAAGGGGATGGATAATAAAGTGCCTAGGAGAAGGTAAAATATGTTTGGTTTCAGGTTTTTAATGACTAGGGAATGTCTTAGGTGGTTTCTTGTTCGGTGATGAAATCTCAATCAAAAAACCATGTAAGGGGATGTCCTTATATGTTAATTTGATTTGTGAGGTCTAGTTTTTATGTGATAAAGTGAGAGATGCAGAAGGTAAAACCCCTATTTAAGCTACGTGAGCCAATAGGATGTAGAAAATAAAGGTGCTTTTTAAACCCATAATGAAGTGTAATATTCGATGAGAACATAGATAGGAATGGGAAATTACAATGCAAAAAGGAGAAAATAGGGGAAAAAGGTGAGGAATACCTAGATAACACTTTTCCTATTTATATGCACTCTAGAGTGATGAGTGATCCAAGCCACAAACCTAACATGAGAAAGTAATAAAGCAGAGCCTCATGCTACATTATTAATAGAAGACAAGAAAAGTAAAATATAGATAGAAAATAAAGAGATCACCAAAGGGGGCATCTCACCAAAGCGTGCAAGAATGTTTACCAATTTTTTTGTTCATAATGAAGTTAATGCACTAGCTACTAAAGAAATTAGAAAACTTGGAAATGTTTGAGGGTTTACGTTACCTTGATTATAGTGAAATATGGGTACACAATGGATGATTATGCTATTGATTACCGTAAATAAGATGAACTAAAAAAATTGTTAGATATATTTATGTCGGGGTTTTCGACAATGCGGTTCGAGAGAAGGATTAACTTTCTCGGTGGATATCAACACACATTGATAAATAAAATAGATTAAAAATGTAGACTGATAATATGTAGAAACTGAAATAATATAGAATTTGAAAGCAAATATGATGCATCTGAATAGTGATATGATCGATTAAAAGCAAATAAAGCAATATCTAGTCTAGGTTAACGACGACCTAGATTGTATAGAAGTAGGTCAACGGTGACCAGAGAGTGAAGATCTAGACTTTAAGATGAATATGTAGACCTTACAAAATATGGATGTGATCTAGATGCAAAGCAGAGAGGCTGGTATATGCTTTGGAATAAAAATTTTGAGGGGATCTCGAAGTTAAGTAAAATAGGAAAATTATAAAAATAAGCATTAAGAGGAAGGATTAAGAACTAGGACCCTCATTGATTGCAACTAGTGTACAAATAGGCTATTTTAATGTAACAAGAGAAACTAGATCGGGATTGTAACAAGAAAGGAAAGGCACACAACTCATGCAGAGATGGGAGAAGGTTCTTAAACAGAAAGAAAATGATGCAAAATGCCAAGTCGATGGCGACCTATCGGGGATAGCGGAGAATGTGAAAAAGTATGATAAAGTCAAGGAAAGGAAAGCCATAAGAAAAACTTATAAATATGGATCTCGAAAAGGAGATTGATGGTCAATCTGCGTGAATGTTGTTATGGATGATATGCTCTTCGCAAAAGGTTAGATACAAGAAAAACAATCATAATACAATAAAATCTTATTAAAGCAATAAAAATGATAGCAATCTCACAAAGGATGATCACAATTGATACAAGCATGTTCCAAGGACGTCTAAGAAGTTTGTAATTACTTACGGAATGCTCTGCATAGGAGACTTTTTTGCAGTCGCAAGGAATCTTGTAAATTTGCATGTGTCGATTGATGGATGGAAAGAAGGAAATCAACTTTATAGGTTCGATGATGAATGGGATGGGTCGCCACCTTTTCAGTGGAAAGTTTCCCTAATGGGAAGATTTTTCTGCTTTTGGCATGATTTCATGTTTTTAAGGATAGGATTGAATGCTTTAAAGCATTAGGTGGGAAGAGGATGTTTAGGGATGATGTGTAGGTGAGTTGGTAGTAGAGATAGGTTAGAAAAAGTGTAGGGATGGGAAATAGAAATTCCATTAGGGAAAGGGAAGCAAAGGATGTGGACTAATTGATTAATTAATTGAAGCTTAATTAATTAATTTAAATTAAAGGTGATAGATATTAAAGTGGGCATTTAATTAAATAAGGGGGATGGATTAAATAAATATGCACACGTGGGTGATAAAGTTTATAGATAAATAATTTTATGCCCACTAGCCCATTTCCTAGTGTTGTTTCCCCTTACTTACATATATGTGCAAACGCCCCGAGATGGACCCATATGCATTCCCTACTTCTTATACATCATATCAAGTAGCTCCATATGTTCCCGCTAATGCCTACACTGTATCCTATCCAACTCCTCCTCCTCCCCTCCTCATCGTGGGGCTTCAATTGTGGAATCCTACACAATGGGTACTTATGATGAGTACTTGAAAGAACGCCTTGAATTTTCTATACAGGTGTCTTTCTCCCACTCCTATTACATGAGATTCCTAAATGTAAGGGAGAAGGAGATCCAAACACTCAAATCAAGGCCTATGCTACTACTATTAGGGAGTTACTTCCTTGGGATGATGTAGTGACTAAGATATTTCCAAATAACCTAAAATGAATGTACCTAGACTGGGATTATCGGATGACATGAAGCTTTTATACATTCCTTTAAACAATTTGTTTGAGAATTAATTAGAGAATTTTATATGAGAAAGTTTATTCAAACCGAGATTAAAGAGTTTCTACATATTAGGAAGGAGCAAAACAATTATGTCTTCCATTTCAGCCTAAGATGGCATCAAGTTCTTTAATCCCCTCCAAGTTCACCTAACATGGACCAATTGAAAATTTTTGATCTCTTCCTTCATTCACTCAATCGAGAGACCGGGGGGAGTCCAAACATTTCCTTTCCAAACTTACAAAGAAGTATTGGAATGTGCACTTCAAATCGACCAAGGCACTATCAATAGCAGATGTAAGAATTATGGTCTAAATGGGAGATTGGTGTCCCTTAATAAAAAAATATTAGTCATCAAAACAATGGAGCCAACAACCAAGGACATAAGGTCTTGAATTGTAATCGTGGTGCTACCACAGATGTTGTTATTGATTAAGTGAAGAATGTTATTTTTACAAACAATAGTAACACTAACAATCATAACAAGAACAACAACAATTTAGGTAATAAAAAAATCCCTAACACTATTTCCTCCATCAACATAGTCGATGTCAATAGTCCCCCTCCCGACAAGCTCAAACCCAAGGGCCAACCAATATAAGATCTCGACCAAGGGGCAACGAATTATAGTTATAACAATGAGTTTTAGAACTATAATCGGGATTATAATCAATAACAAAACTTTAACCAACGGCTAAGAGATGAGTATCCCAATCTTTATTATGTTTTTCTTTTTGTTATTGGTCATGATGCTATAACTTTGAGGGATTGCAACAAGATCCTACAAATACTCCCCAAGAATCAAAGGAAGCTCTTTGTGGACATGTTCTTAGAAAATATAGAAGGAACCTCACAACCGAGGTACGAGATGACCCGTCACACCCCAAAATGCGAACCTAGGCATCTATCGGGACCCATTCCCTAAGCATCCTAAAGATGTTAAAGTGAATCCTCAAAACATAAACAAGGGTATTCTTGTAGGGAATAATGACCATGTGGCCTCAATTTTAGATAACTCTCAAGTTTCTCGTAACCTTGACTCAAACAAAATTATAAAAATTTGGGATTAGTTAAGCTAGAGGTTAACCTTAACTTAATGCAATTTGGACTAGAGAATATATTCTGTAACACCTTCCCACTCATTCTTTCTCATAGGATGAATTTCCTACAATCTCAAAACTGGTGAGATCCTATGACTTGATATCATATTTGAACAAGTCCTTTTCACATCTTGTTTCTAGATTTTTGAAGAATTTCCTACCCATTAGTTTGCATTGTTTGATGCATTAGGTCTTGGTCATTTAATACATGTTATGCCTCCATTTGGAGCTCAAATAAATCATATTGACTTTGACATACATCCTCTAAGATAGAGTGAAAGGGATACTAGGATTTTTATATAAACAAGGTTCCATATGATGATGAAATAGCCCAAAGAGGGGATCTCGTGTTATATCTTTAAGTATAGGTTTACAACAATTGCATCAAGAGAGCCATGATTGATGATGGGGATGTTTTGAATGTAGTTCCCTTCTCTTTCTTACATAAGTTAGGATATGGGGAGACTAATTGATCCTCTACTAGAAACTCATTGTGAGGGTATGACAGTATTAAGACTACCTCAATTGGAACTATAGTTCTTCTTGTTTCCCTACGACTGAAATCCATCTTGATGGAGTTTTACATCATTGAAAAAGAGATGAATTATAACATGATCCTTGGTAGACCTTGGATTCACTAGATAAAGTCTAGTCTCTCCACTATATTCCAAGAAGCCTTATTTCTCCACCTAGGAAAGATATTCATTCCTTGAGTGGATGCTAAGCACTTCAACATATATTTGGAAAACCTCAAGAACAAACTAGGGTTCCATTCAGAATATGAACTCCCGAAAAATTAGTTGAACATATTACTTCCATCAAGGTAATTGGTCACACCACCCTAAGTGTTACGAATGTGAAAGTTTCTAACTCAAAAATGTTTGAGTTAGAAAACTACATAAAAGTAAGGTTATATCTATGGAAAATATGTCCACAAAAACCATAGATGATATTATGAAACTCTTATAGAGTGATGATTCGATCCTTCTCCCCTTTGAACCATAAGGAATGTGTAATCTTCTTGGTATATCTTCTCTTCCTTCCGATGATCTCAATCTAGGTGTGAACATAATAGAAATAACAAAGGAACATGAGAATTTTGAAATCAAGACTACACCCATTAAAGCCATCTCTAGAGCTTATTCTATTCCTAAATTTTTCCTAGACACAACTATGTCAAAATCCAAGCCTATTATGTCCACGACATATAACCCAATAGCTTATAAACGTCAAAGTAAATCACTACTCCCTACATAAGAAACAAAGTTAAGAAAGGTATTCATGCTCATGTGAATACGATATGTCAACAGTATGAAAAGAGGTTCACAACCTCTTTCAAATGGGAGGATTCATGCCAAGGTTGGATGATTAGGTATGTATAGTTATAGGCAAGGTCTCGTAATTTTAAACCGAGGTAATAGGCCCTTTTCAAGAGAATGGAAACTCCAAAGATCATGTGTATCATTTATGTACCTTGAGATGTGAGGAGTTTTACATCCGTTAACACAAGCCACCCTAAATGTTTCTATGCATATTCCATTTACATTTACATTTGTACATTATTGCATCCATATTGTCTATCATTTTCATCATCACAAATTGTGAAATTGGAAATCAAGAAACTTACTTTTCAAGTAAATTTTAAGAAAATTTCAAATATTGGAGAAAAAAATTCAATCATATCTCTTCAATTACCCATCATATCATCTCCGAATTCTTTAAGACTCTTCAGCATTTCAGCAATTAAGACATATTTTTGACATTGGTCATATCAAGGCTTACATATTGTGACTCTCATCTGCATTTGTGGTCACTGCAAGATGTAATGTTAGCGTGAATTTTTTTATAGAACCCAACCATCACTAGCTACCCCACATCTATAAGTAACTATCCTAGTGTCTTCCCCATAGGAAGTGCAAAAATGTCCACCAAGATCCGTTGAAAAAAATATTTCCAACCATCGGCACTATCTACAAAGCACAAGTAAAACGATGTCGAGTTAGAAAGTCTTCAAAATATGTGTGTGTGTGTGTGTGTAGAAGTGCATAGTGTGCTAACAATATTTTCTAAAAGTAAAGTGAAGAGAAGAGTATTCTACTTACTCATATCTTTCGACATCCATGATGGATCAACTGGCATTGGTGGTGGTGCGTGAGCTACAACAAGTATCTCCTCCATTCTAACCTCCTCCACCACTGTCTCTCTTGCTCCTCTCTCCCATCCATAGACTAAATCCTCATCTTCTCCTTCTATAGGGGAGAGTATCCTCTGAATGGAAAGTCTCGACCTCATTGTCTACCTATGCCATGGATTCCATAGAGGCTTCTCTAGTGGCCATCCAAGACGTGTTAGTCTTCCGCTATCCTCCCTCCTCATCCTTTTCTATGCCTCTATCTTTTTCTCACCTCCTCCTCCTCCATGTCGTGTGTGGGTTCGGCCTCAATCTGTAGGATCAGCCTTGGTCTAGTTAACTATGGTACAATCTTTGGAGTTCCCATTTGAACTCTAGGTGTAATAATATTCCATTTAAGCTTTCCCTTCAGCCATATCTAGCCTCTCGATCCCTCGGTATACTACGAGCACTTTCGTGAGGGCATCAATATAAGGTAACCTAGACTATTGGGGCACTCTCTAAACTAGATGGCCTTCCACCTTGTAGTTCCGATCTATTAACTACATACTTTAACTTCATGTACCAAAGGAAATCATCTCCTCACCCTATAGGCCCACCATGTCCTGAAGTACAGTCATGCAATCATATCATTGGTAGTAAGTGTGAAAACTAAATGATGTCACCCTCTAAGTGAGGCCATAAATATTCATCTTCTAATGCCTCTTTTGTGTTGATATTTGTACTTGCTTCTTTAAATGATGCTGGAAAACATTGACATATGATTTCTTTTTAGTTGTTTCTATCTTTTGAACTATTTGATCATGTTTGCTGGAATTATATCAATTTCCTGTGAAATCTGATTCTTAATCATTATTATGGCATTGTTGTACTTATGTTGCTTTATCATCAAGTACTAACTTGACTGGTTGTTAGATAAACTAACTTATTTCATCTTATGAAAAGTGAAATTGGATTCTTGGGATAGTATAACAAACAAGTAACCTAGTAAGCTATCTATTTTTGTTATAATTCTATGTTCCTGAGACTATGTTATCAATATTAGATGAAGGACAATACCTTGGATCAATTTCAATGATCTAAGGCATTCTCCTTGATTGATATGTTATTACGATCATAATTGATAAGTCTAATTGACTTCCTAATGTTTTTTGATATTGAAATTATATTTAGACTTGGTTGACTATAAGCTAACCTAAATTGTTTAATATCACCTTATAATTGCATTCATACTTCTGCTTAATCTTATTTGAGTCAATTCAGGTCATGGTGATATTCTCGATTTCTTAAAGGCCTAATCTAACCTATACTAAGGTGATGGCTATATTCCTAAGGATCTAAATTAATCTTATTTTCATTTGATTAAACAATATCAACCTAAGCTAAGGTTGACACATTATGTTAATGAGACCCTAAATCTATCTAAAGATCCTAAGTTCTTAACCTAAGACTTAACATAAGGACCTAACCATGTATGGAATTGTGTTGAAGGGTTAGAGAATGGTTAAGAAGTGGTGCCAACCCAAAGAGGTACTTGGTGAATTTAATGAAGTTTATTGGTACACACCACCACCTTTGGCAGTGACCAAGTCTAACTTGGCATGCATGCTAAACAAGGCTTGTTAAGATTTTAGCGGTGGCATGATTAACTAAAAGTTGGTTTCTATTTTTAAAATGGTAATTGGTGATTGAAAGATTAGGGGGAAGTAACTAGAAGTTCTACCATGGCATTTAATGATCTTGGGGAAAACGAAAAACCACCTTGGAATGGGAATGATGGTTTTGGGAGAAAAGATAGGGGTTAGTTTTCACTTTGCATTTGGTATTTCGAGCACTTTGGCTTTGCGCAGTTGATCTTCCGGTTTTTGAAAACGTAGTTTACTTTTGGTTGATTTATGATCTCTCTGTTACATGGAGGAATTAGTGGAGAAAAATTTATTTCTTGGGATATTAAAATGATGAGAAGGAGAAGAATGGGATTTTTGTGCAATCTCTTTCGATTTTTTTGGAATCTTTAGTGAAAGCTTGGAGAGAGACTTTGGGAGCTTGGAAAAGATTTGTAGGAGCTCTACCAAGCATGACGGTTCTTAATCCTTGAATTAATTTTCACTATTTAATTATTTCATGAAAAGAAATCTTCTCTTGAAATAAATTGTGTTCTCTCGGTTCGGGTTTTGTGTATTCATATTATTATTTGATTACATGGTCATATTATGGATTATTTTCATGAATCTTGTTGTATTCCATTTAAATTACTTCGGTAGTGTATTCTTGACTATGACTTAATGGTTTTAGGTATAGCTATGCTAGGTTTTTTTGGAAAAATGAATGTTTGTTACAGCTTATGTATTGTGTCATTTCACATCACTTGTAATCCTTGTTTTGATAATACCCTTTACTTCGTGGTTTAATGAAAATTTTACATGATCAAACATATATCTAGAAGTGGGTGTTTTTGTGTTTATGTTGTGGCTAGAATTTCTATTACTAGGTATTGACATACCTTGGTTTAATGTTGGTTAAAAACTCTATAAACAATCTATCCTTGTTCTATAATTATTATATTGTATATTTGTTTTATATTGACTATATATCTAGTCAATATAGTTTAATTTTAATGGGATCCATAGTTAGAGACAATAAATTTATTAGGTATTTGTTTATTCAAGTCCAGTATGAACTCTTTGAAGTCAAACTAGGTTTGCTAACTGGTATTACCATATTCGTTCAAGGATTTTGGGTAGTTAAGTTATTATGAAGTATTTTTACTTCATCTCTCTTGAATAATATCTGTGTAACTTTTATTTTCGAGCCATAGCTTGAGGGCTCATTGAGCTTTTGAGATTTGCGAGACAACCGATTGTATGTTATTTTTTATGCTTTGTCAATTCCAACTTCGTGGAAAGGATTCTGTGCTGATGGGTTTTATGTGGATAAATCTTCTACACACGGCATGATTTAAAAGTTATTTTGAATCCTTTAATTTTTACCAAACCATATTGAGCCTTATGTTCACACCGGTCAAAATGACACGAAGGCCAACTCCATACTGGATGCAATCAATTTAATTATGGTTTGAATGTTATGAATTTTTAGAGAGATCTAGTTTTAAGGATATTTTGATGATCGAGTTCAACGCGATCGCTTACCTCGAGTGCAAATAGATCTCCTATCCTCTAAAATGTGTAACAAGTATTTATATTTTTTTAAGTAAATAAGCTGTTAAATAGTTTTGAAGCCTTTTTAAGGTTTGATTTTGGGATTTTTGATTGATTAACAACAATTGTCTGGTTCTCACTCTTTTGTATCACTATGGAGTCTTTTTACATCCACGGGTAGCCTAGACTGAAGATACAATATTTCAAGGATGGTTTTTTTAGCTTGAATGATCACTATGAAGGTGACTATGGTTTATAAGCTTAGTCATTTATATCGATTTCTTTCTTAAAAATCAAGTGGCTTCTTAGTTGATTTTGAAATGAATGTTCATTCATAATAATTCCTCTCGATGGATCATCTTTTTTTGTTATTTGGTTTCATATCATATTTAGTTACTTGGTTATTACAATTTCTGGAATTCACTTAGTAGTTATATAATAGTAGTAAATAAGTTACTACCTTGCTAGATATTGTTTGAATGAAATATAACAACTAGTTGATTAAGTTATATAAGCTTTATTAAACAAAATAAAGGATTAAAGTCATATAAGTATGCACTTAAATGACTACAACCTTATTATCTTGTACTCATATTGTTATAATTAAGTTACTACCTTACTTGTTATTACTTGAAGGAAATATACAAATTATATCATAAGTTGTGTAATCTTAAGTAGTAAGATATAAGGATTACAGTCATATAAGTATGGGCTTATAAGAATGCAATCTTATTTATTATTGCACTTATTATTTGATTGATTAGGATCAATTGCATATTTTTTGGGGTACTTTTTTGTCTTAAAATAAAATCTGCTTGAATCAATTGAGTGTAATGTATGTGTTAAACTTGTCTTCTTTTTATCAGTTCATTTATGTAAACAGGACAAAAGCCTGAAATTTATATTAATCGAGAATCAACCAAAAACATAAAAGTAGCCTCGTATATATATATATATATATATATATATATATATATATATATATATATGTATATATGTATGTATGTATGTACACAGTTGGGATACAAACAAAAGAGAAGTTGTAACAATGCAACAACAAATTTAAAATACATTAGCTTCCAAATATTATCCCGAGAAGCACATAAATTGTTATAATAATTATAACAATTATCCCTGTGAAACAAAAAGACAAATATGGTTTTAAAACCATATAACAACATACAATAACCATATAATATGATTATTTAATTAATAAATTAATTAAATAATGAATCATATAATCCATAATTAAATTATCCTAACATTCCCCCCCTTAATTGTGCATTGTCTCAAGGAACGAGGAGAGGAACTCTCTGAACAACTCGAACTTGTCACGTGCAAGTGACTTCATGAAGATATCTACTCGTTGTTTAGTTGTTGGACAATATTGAAGTTGGATGTTGTGCTTCAACACATGTTCACGTATGAAATGAACTTTTACCTCAATGTGCTTTGTTCTCTCATGAAAAACTATATTGCGAACAAGTTTGAGAACACCTTCATTATCAGCATACATGGTGGTCGGTTTGTCCTGTGGTATTCCGAGTCCTTCTAGTATTCGACGTAGCCAAATTTCTTCACATAAAGCTTCTCTTGTAGAACGATACTTGGCTTTTGTGGAAGAGTGAGAAATGAAGTGTTTTTTCTTGCTTCCCCATGATATTGGTCCATATCCCATAAAGAATACAAATCCAAAAGTGGATTTTTCATCATCAATGTTACCTACATGATCTAAATCCAAATATCCAATCAAGAAGAAGTTGTCGTTCTTCTTGTATTCTAGACCAAGATCCACTGATCCTTTGATATATCTTAAAATGCGCCTTTGTACATTCCAATGAAAAATTTGGGTCCCTACATGAACCTAGATAAATAGATCACTACAAAGCCGATATCCGGGTCTAGTGTACTTCGGGTAAATAAGACTCTCGATCAGCTATCGATAGAGAGTGGAACTTACCTCGGGAGATGGATCTGAACGAGATAATAATATGTTCTCCATAGGTGTAGCAATTGGTGTGAAATCTGTCATCCTGAATTTATTGAGTGTAGTCTTAGTATATTTCAACAGAGAAACAAAAATGTGATTCTCTTTCTATCATACTTCCAATCTAAGAAAATAGTGCATTATCTTGAGATCGGTTATGTCGAACGATCGATTAAGATCTTTCTTCATTGCATCGATCATCCTCATTGAACTGCCAGTGATGACTAGATCATCGACATAGACAATCACAATCACAATCTCCCCCTTTCTTTTTGAGGTAAATATTGGGATCGTATGGATTTCTAACAAATCCATGTTGTACAAGATGCTCATCAATCTTGATGTACCATGCCCAGGGGTGCTTGTTTGAGGCCATACAGAGATTTCCTGAGTCTATATACCTTTGCTTCTTGACTAGGTACTACATATCCCTCAAGTTGAGTCATGTAGACTTCTTCATGTAAATCTCCATTTAGGAAGGAACTTTTTACGTCCATTTGGTGGACTTTCCATCCAAACTAAGTAGCTAGAGCAAAGATCATCCTGATCTTTTTAATCTTAGCTATGGGAGAAAATGTCTCCTCATAGTCAATACCTTATTTTTGTGCATACCCCTTTGCTACAAGTATCACTTTATACTTGTCCATTGTCTTATCTGCTTTGTACTTTGTTTTAAATATCCATCTCGCATCCAATGGGTTTCTTCCCGGTGGAAGATCGACAAGTTTCCAAGTGAAATTCTTCATCACCGATTGATATTCAAAATCCATGGCATCTTTCCAAGAATTTGACTATAGGGCTTTCTGGACTATTGAGGGCTCATCTCGATTCAATAAATATACTCATCAAGGAAAAGTTAACTTCTTATCTTGCTTTACCGTGAGTCCATGGTATAGGGGTGGATGTATCCGGTGGAGCATCCATTCTTGCATCTCGTAATATACTTGTACACCATTTAGGCATATGTTGAACTGTTTCCATGGGTCGTGGTTCTATTTGATCAACACCATCATCCCCATCATCACTTTCATCTTCAGAGGGAACATCAGCTGCAATTTTTACAACAGGTGAAAAATATACATCTTATGAGTTCGGAGGAGTATCTTCTTCCTTATTCTCGATAAACTCAACATCTCTGCTGGTGTAGACTTTTCTAGTCTTAGGATCCATCAATCTATACCCAAGAGTCTCTTCACTGTACCCAATGAAGATGAGTTTCTGTGACTTCATGTCTAATTTCTTTTTGTTTTGTTTAGGTATGTGCATGCTTGCTTTGCACCCGAATACTTTGAGGTGTGAAATAGATGGTTTCCATTTTGACCATGCTTCTTGTGGTGTTACTCTGTCAAGAGCAATAGTGGGTGCTTTGTTCAACAAATACATTGTTGTCTTTGTTGCTTCTACCAGAATTTCTTTAAAAGTCCGTAATCATCGATCATGCATCGCACCATTTCCATGATAGTATGATTTCTTCCCTCAACAACACCATTTTACTATGGTGTGTGTGGAGGAGGCATTTGTCGATGAATCCCATTAGTTTGTAGGTATTCTTTGAACTCATCACTGGTGAATTCCCCCCCTCAATCTGAGTAGAGATTTTTGATGTGACTACCAGTTTCGTTCTCAACTGCTACTTTGAACTTTTTGAAGGTTTCAAATGCTTCACTTTTCTTGTGAAGATAGAAAATCAACTTTTTTCTCGAATAGTCATCAACACAAAGCATGAAGTACTGGAACCCAAAATGACTTGGCTGCATCAGACTACAAAGATTGATATGAACCAATTTAAGTTTACCATGATCTCAAAATGTACTCCTCTGGAATGAAGCTCTGTGTTGTTTACCTACTAGACAGTGACGACACTTTTCTGTATCCTTCTGAAGAGATGGTAGCCCATGTACCATATTACGCCACCAAAGTGTTTCGAGATATTTGAAACTTACATGACCAAATCTATAATGCCACAATTGAGCCGAGGTAGAGTTCTTAGCCACAAGTGCTTGATCATCTCTGTGAACAAAATCAAGTTGGAACATGCATCCCACATTGGAGGATTTTACAATTATTTTCGAGCCTCTTGATTTGTCTCAAATCAAACACGTTTTCTTGCTAGATTGACTATCAAAGTCAATTTTTAGGTTGTGATCTAGGATTTGACTGAATGAAAGAAGATTCTTAGTCAACCCAGGGACATATAAGACATCTGATAGTCTGTATTTGTGGGAACCAAGGGGTAGAGAGATGTTACCAATCCCCTAAATTGTATATGAAGAATCATTTCCCAACGAAAAATGATTTTTCGATGGTGTGTCCTCATTGAAATAAACCGGTCTCTCGTGGTTGGTCATGTGTCGAGTGGCTTCCGAATCAACATACCAAACATCACTAGATGACATGGATGGTTCACTTGATCGAGCAGTGAACAAGAAGTCTTCATTATCTGACTGTTCTTATTGCTCAACAATATTTCCTTGCTGATGGGGTCTTATTTTCCAGTTCCCCTTTTTCTGCCCTTGATTGTAGTTAGAATGTCCCTTGTTAGATTGTTGTGGAGGTCCAGAGTTTCTTGATGAACCTTTCTTGTAATTATTATACCAACAATCTTGTAGGTTATGTCCTCTTTTACAGATTGGACATTACTTCTTCTATTGTCTATCCCCTTGATACTCGATTTTGATTTTAGGACTTTTGGTAGGAATTAGGTTTTCCTTTACCTTTTCCTTTCCATTTTTGATGTGAAGAAAGAGCCCGCTCTTCTTCATCATCCTTATTGTGCATGCTTCTTCTTGTTTGTAAGAGGTTTACCAATTTTTCAAAACTAACTATCATATCTCACAAGTTTAGTGTTGTTATAAAAATATGGTATGAAGAAGGGAGTGATGTCGAGAACAATGGGAACGAGATCATCATCTTTGACTTCTTATCTTAGGGCTATAAGTGAAGCCCTTAATTCTATAACTCTTCTTAAGAAGGCTTTTATTTTTTCATTCTCCTTGAACTTCAATGTGTGTAATCGACTGTAAATTCAGCATAACATTCTTGTTCTTGTCCTCATATACTATGCTCAACTTATCCCATGATTCTTTGGTTGTTTTGGCATCTCAAATATGGAGTTACACATCATCGACACTCTAAACAAGATGATGAGTTTGTCCTTCGATCCGCTTTATCGAACTACCGCTATTGTGTTGTATCAATAGTTGATCCGGTCGAGTACCATTCACAAAGAGGCCAAATTTCTTTGAACTCAAGTTGTGTCTTAATTTTTTCTTCCATGCACCATAGTTGTTTCTCCGACTAATTTTGAATCAAAGAAAAAAATTTGGGGGCATTAGTGCCCATTTATCGAAATCACTAATAGGGTTTGGCTCTTATCACCGGGTATAAGGTCTCCCAATCTATATACCGTCATCTGATATACCGAACCTTTCTATATACGCGCCCTTCTGATATACCCAAAGAAGGTACATGGAAGAAGCTCCCCATTTCTATATACCCGTAAATACGTGAAAGAGGCGTTAATGTACGTGAAAGAATTCAATACGTGGTACCAAAGATCTTGATGGGTTTGGTGTGATTATTGACACTAGCTCGAGAAATATTCTCATACGCACACATAAATTTGCTATAGACTTGGATAATTTCTCAAAGATGGATTTATGTCATGCAATCACTCACATATGGATGGGATGGCTCATAGTGTGTGTATTGTGACCTTATTACTCCCCATCAATTTAAAGGTTCGATGCCTGACGACGTTGTTACAGCTTATATTAGGTGTTAAGTGCAGTAGTAGTCATGATGGATTTACTCATAAGCACTTCCCAGAGGCACCATATATACCGAACGTTGCGAATGAGATCTAGGATCTCGTGAGTGTTACAGAACCATTTTTTTACTTTTTGTGATTACAATATTTTGCCGCTTTCTTAGTAGTTACAAATTTTGCAGATTAACTATGGAAACCTGAAAATTAGTACAATATAATGTAGTATACAAATTACATTCAAAAATCTAGAAAATTGAATGGCAAAAAAAAAAATTGTTTTGCGGGCCCTGGTGGCCTCTGGAGCCCAAAATGACCCAAAATGTCGAAACCATTAAAAAGAGGCCCAAGATGAAGTTTTTGGATGGTCTTCCTTTTGCAAAAATGCCTGAAATGAAAAAACAGGCTTAGTGAAGAAAAAAAAAATTACCCTAAATTTAGGGTTTTTCTCACTAAATTTTTAGATGTCTGTTTAGTTACGACTAAACAGTTTAGTCAAGGTTTTTCAGCTAAATATACCTCCAGATTTGACAATTTCTCTATTTTGGCCGCTAAACTCAAATTGATTAAAAACTTGGGTTTTTAGTGGGATTTGACCCATGCACCTCCCAACTCCAAAGCTTTCTCCTTATCCAACTAGGCTCTATGAGCGCTCATGTAAGAAACTGAGGAAATATTATTTTAAAAAGGATGGAATTCGAACTCACCTTTTTAAAATATGCGACCTAGTAGGATTGAAGGCTTGCTTGGAGCTTGCGTGGCACTCTTGGAGGTGGTTTAGGGTTTCCTCAAAATGAGGATCTGAAGCGTAGTATATCCTTTAGCCGCTACCTTTTTGTTGTTATTTGTTTTGTCCGCACAATGTTTTTGCTTGAGTTGTTTAGCGCCACCGCTTATGGCAATTATTTTCTTGTTCTCTGTTTACAGTTACTGAGGTTCGCATGGAGATTTATTGTAGGTGGTTAAAGATACGATGGAGGTAGGGTCACCGTAGGTCATGGGTTGAGGATGACTCGACCTATATTACTAAGGTCACTGATCGGTATCTCCGTCATCTTGTTGATGGTAGGATTGTGGCAAGTCTTCAAACTCCTAGCTCATAGTTTGTATTTGCAAAATGTGGTGCTCTCCCCCCAATGACTTGGCTTCAACACATGCAATGTTTATTTGAATGCCAATGGATATCAGACATGATCCACTTTACAGGTTTGTTAGTGCCGAATTTTCTTTAGACAAAAAAACAAATCAAATGCTTATACTATTTGGTCGTATGAAGTCAGAGCAAGGGAACGATTAACTCTTCGATGGGGCTTGGTCATGTAATGAAGTAAAATGGTGATTGAGGGAGGAAGGCATGCTTAGCCTGAACAAGTACACCAAGTGGAGATAGCAAATTAGTTATGAATCGATAAGGGAGCTCAACATTGCAGAGCTTGGTGAAGACATGCCTATGAATGGACAACTCGGCCTTTCAACAATCTTAGCTCGGTTGTAACTCGGAGGGGAACTCTTGAAATTCCTGAAATAGCACGGTGTATAGATGATTTTTTTATTTTTTTATTTTCAATCTGATTTCGAAGAACTAGAATAACTCCAACATGTAAGTTTTTCCTGCAAAAAAAATTACTTTTCCTTTGCCTGGAGATTAAACTAGAGGCTTTCCTATCCTGACTGGGAGATGGGAATGTAAGGGTTGGGATGGAGGGAATGTAGGTGGCTCTTCTGGCTCACTCAGACACTATTGCCCTCTCAAAATATCCTCAACACTCTCTGAAACTTCCTCACTTCTCCACAGGCCAAATTAACCTACTCTGGTACCAAATGTAAATAGGGATGGAAGCCTGAAATTTATATTAATCAGAATCAACCAAAAACATAGAAGCAAGGCTAATATATATATATATATATATATATATATATATATATATATATATATATATATATATATATATATATATATATATATATATATATATATATATATATATATGTATATATGTATGTATGTATGTATGTATGTATGTATGTATGTATGTATGTATGTATTGCATAGCTGGGATACAAACAAAAGAGAAGTTGCAACAATGCAACAACAAATTTAAAATACATTAGCTTCCAAATATTATCCTGGGAAGCACATAAATTGTTATAATAATTATAACAATTATCCCTGTGAAATAAAAAGACAAATATGGTTTTAAAACCATATAACAACATACAATAACCATATAATATTATTATTTAATTAATAAGATTAATTAAATAATTAATCATATAATGCATAATTAAATTATCCTAACAATTTATAATGTTCTTGTGGTATGATCAAAAGATTTTTTTACTTATTTTGAACCTTAGGATAATTTCATTAAAAATCAGTGTTCCTTTAATGAAATTATTAAGTTAGAGAATTATTTTTGAAGATTTAGTACCTATCATGCTCGGTTTATATGAACTGACAGATGCTAACAATCTTGCAGATGGACTTCATGAAAGATGAAGGAAGGAAGACTTATAAAAAGTTATGTTTATTCTATTGATTGAATTTAATTGATTCAGTTACATGATTATTGTATAAACTCCTTGAAGTATTTACGTTTGAAAACATGAAATTCCTATGGCCCATTTATTGTAATGACTTGGAAACTAGTTGATTGTGTAGACAAAAATGTGTTTGAGGATATTTAAAGTTGAATGAAATAAAGATGTTTACTTGATTCATATTGTTCAAAGAGGAATGAAAAAATGTTAATGTTTGAAATTAGTTGTGATTCCTTTATTAAAAATGATGTAGATTGTATTCATAATATTTCTAAGCTAAGCATAAGTATGATTATTGAAATGCTATATGCATTTGTGAATGATTACTCTTATGAAATAAAAGAGACATGTAATGCTATCTATGTAGCTTGTTAATGTGTTAAGTGAATGCATCTAAGATAAATTAAGTTAGTTGAATGGATTATAAATTGTACTATTATAATCATATGAATATAATATTATGTCCTTTAACATGAAAGTATGGGAATATACTTATATGATTGGAATGGTCTTTAAGTATTGATTCTTAAATGCATACTTGTTGTCTAAATATTTATTGCAGTTTAACAAATAACTCGCATAATAAAGGTATGTACAAATGAATACTTATAATTAAACTATACGTAATGAAAATTTGTATTCTTATGTTGAAGTCTTTGATTAAGTTTGATAGAATATGTGACTTGATAAAAGTATGATGCATAACTAAACTTATTATCTATGTATAATGAAATCTTCCTATTAATGTAAAATGAAGAGCCAATGTATTAATGATGCCCTATATTTTCTATAAATAAATTAGGAGCATGAAACTTAACTGAATTAATGAGAAATGTAGGCTTAATTGATTAATCTTAATACAGAATTAAATCTTCCAATCTTGTGCTTAAATGAAAGAACGTTATGATCCTTACTTAAAGGAATATTCGCTTTCAAATTCTAGATGATCTTTAGGCACAACACTGTCGATGTGAGTAATAAGAGTGAATTAAGAAGCTATAAATTAGATGAATTAATGAGCTTATTAAGTTATCATGATTCACTTAATGGAAATCAACAAAATGTCATAGCATATTCGATGCTACACAGCACTCCATTCAATGATGTGATTTATTATTTCATTATTGTGGAGCCACCACTATGGCATGATTATCTTCCTAGCTCCCTTAAGTGTTTCTATCATAAAATGTGGATCTAGGTCTCGTTATACACTAATTAGTGATAACAACATGGCCTAGTGTCGATGTCATCTTATGATGACTACGGGTGATGAAGTGGATCTTAAGTAACATAAGTCGATTTGGATGCACTTGTTTTCCTTAGAGATTATCAACACTAGTCTATGCGTGATAGCTCTACCTAGTATCTAACAAGGACATGGATGTGATTGACGTGAGTTAAGGTAGTCTAATCTAGATAACCATTTTTGAGTGTGGTGAAATACATATTCTTGTTGAGATGTAGTATGTCTTGGAATAAATACATGGCATACATGTCTTGAAACTTTGGCCAAAGTATCGCAAGTTGCTAATTTTGTTTTCTTTATTTCACCTAGAATAAATATGCATGATATCATATGGGCATTCGTAATAGGTACCCATATAGGATCTTTAGTTGTTTACACTTGATTGACCCTTAATGGAATAAGGGAACCACAAGTATACTTGGTATACACATGAGAGATCGGTTTAATACCGAGTCATGAAATGAGAGATCGGTTTAGTACCGAGTCATTACAAGTTGCATATGGTTTCTGTTATGAGATGGATTAGCTAAATGAATTTTTGTTCTAAATTATGTGAATTTGGAACAGTGAATATTATGATGTATGTTGGAATTAAATATATGGGTATTTAGATTGAGGAGCATAAAGTAAAAAATAAGAAAAAAAACCCTTTTTATTAAAGTCTTAAAATGAGGACGTTACATTTTGGTATCGTCGAGTGAAGGTTAGATCTTGGACTTATTTGATTCCATCACTAATAAAACTTAATTTCTTGTTAATAGAAAATGATTAGAACAAGGGGAGATATGTGAATGACTAGCCTCTAGGTAGTGAAGCAACTATAACTCAAAATTTGGATGAGATCCTTGTTGCTCTATTGGACACAAGGGATCGGCTTGTTGTACTTGAACAACAAGTGGCTGGAAATAATGTTGAGTCTGAAAGTGAATAGTCTCAAGGATAGCCACATAATGAAAACAACATACACATTAGAGATTCCAATGCTGGAAATAACTATAACACTGCTAATAATAATGAAAATGTACCTAATCAACCTCTAAATGCAAGAGCACAATTAACAATTGAGTTGTCAAAAGATATTAAAATAATAAGTCCACCAAAATTTGACAGTACCACATTGGAAGATGGGGATGAGAATTGGCTCAACGAGATAGAGAACTAGTTTTCAATAAGGAACTTCTCTGAAGAAACCAAAGTAGTATGGGGAGCATATCAGCTCTCTAATGAGGTGTCCTTATGGTGGGACAGCCGGAAAGTGGAATTGGGAGTGGATAATGAAAACATAACATGGGACCAATTTAAGGCCTATTTTAGGAAGTTCCATGGTTACCCCAATTATATTATGACCAAAAGATGACAAAGTTTCATAACCTTGAACAAGGTAGAATGACAGAATCGAGTAATAGGATAATTTTATCAAACTCCTTAAGTATGTACCACAATACCAAACAGATGAGAAATTCCGCATAAGGAAGTTTATTATGGGTTTGAAACCTATAATAGGTGGTGAAGTTGATGTACATGGGCCACCAATGATGGAAGTAGTATTTGAGAAATCCATAAGGCAAGAGAAAAAGCTCCAAGCCATTACCGCTTAGAATGAAGAAAACTTAAACTGAATGACACTCTCTCACCATTGTCAACTGGAAAGACATGGGGGAAGAAGGAGAAAAGTAAAACTCATAATGGTGGGAAAAATATTATTGGAAGATTTAAAAATAATGGGAAAGAAGACGTTGTTGGTAGGAATGAAAAGTTTGAAAGGAAGAGACCTTTCGTTGGTTGCTTTAAATGTGGTGACAATGGTCACTACACTAAGGATTGTCCCTTGAGAAACAAGGAGAACAATCTATAAAAGAAGATTTAGACTGCAATTGCAAATCGATGAGATGAAAAGGAAGCAACAAATGAAGGAGTTAAAGAATCCGGAACCTAAAATTGTTATGGTGATACCAGTTAGACTGTTGGTACAGACTGGGAAAGATAAAACAACATTTTCTTGATATTGAGAATACTAAAAACTTTGTTTTTGGATAGTTTATTCTATTTTTATTTCAAATATTTGACGTATTTGATGTGTAATAAGGATTGGTTGATTGAGAAACTAATTTTAAGGTTGCTTTTTTCAAACAAAAACCTAAATTAGTGCTTATTATAACCTTTTGATGGTGTTATGAACCTCTGGAAAACTTGAATTTTGAGAAAAATTATGTTTATTGTTTAAGAATTGTATGGTTGAATAAAATATGTTATTGGTTATATTCTTAAAGATGGGTTGAACTAAGTTAATCATCGGGATGATGATGATTTTTAGAGGGGAGGTATGTAATGCCTTTGTTGTGTTGATATTTGTGTTTGCTTCTTTGAATGAGGTTGGAAAGCATTGACATATGATTTTGTTCTGAGATGTTGTGCTCTTTTGAACTATTTGATCATGTTTTATGGAATGATATCAATTACCTGTGAAATTTGATTGTCAATAATTCTTATGGCATTGTTGTACCTATGATTTATCATTGAGTACTCACTTGACTTTTTATGAGATAAACTAGGTTATTTTAGCTTATGGAAAGTGAAACCGGATTCTGGAAAAGTAGAACAAACATGTAACCTAGTAAACTATCAAAGTTTTTTTACAATTTTTTGTTCTTAAGACTATGTTATTGATATTAGATGAACAAAAATACCTTGGATAAATTTTAGTGATCCAAGGCATTTTCCTTGATCAATATTTTATTCCGATCATAATTGATAAGTCTAATTCGAGTATAAGCTAACCTAAATTTATCATAATTGATATTTTAGTGATCCATTGCATTTAATAATCTTGGGGAAAATGAAAACCATCTTGGAATGGGCATGATAGTTTTGGGAGAAAATATAGGGTTAGTTTTCACTTTGCATTTGGTAATTTGAGCACTTTGGATTTGCATGTTGATCTTCTGGTTTTCGAACTGTTAATTAATTTTTGCTTGATTTATGATATCTCCATTGCATGGAGGAATTAGTGAAGAAAATTTATTTCTTTGGCTATTAAAATTATGAGAAGGAGAAGAATGGGATTTCTATGGAATTCGTTTCAAAAAATTTGTGGAATCTTTCGTGAAATCTTGGAAAGAGACTTTGGGGCTTGGAAAATATTTGCAGGAGCTCTACCAAGCATGATAGGCTCTAACTCCTTGAAATAATTTTCTCTATTTAATTATTTCATGAAAATAACTTTGCTCTTGAAATGGAATCATGTTCTTTGGTTCTGGGTTTTGTGTATTCATATTATTATTTGATTATATGGTTGTATTATGGATTATTTTCATGAATTTGGTAGTGTGTTCTTGACTGTGACTTAATGGATTTGGGTATAGCTATGCTAGGTTGTTTTTGGAAAAATGAATGCCTATTATAGTTGTGTTTTTGTGTCATTTTGAAGCACCGTAATCCTTGTTTCGATAATACCCTTTATCGCAAGGTTTATCGCAAGTTTTACATGATCAAACATATATCAAGAAGTGGGTGTTTTCGTTCTTATGTTGTGGCTAGACTTTCTATTACTAGGTATTGACATACCTTTGGTTTAATGTTGGTTAAAAACTTTGTAAAAAGTCTATCCTTGTTCTATAATGATTGAATTATAAAAAAATTATATCGATGTATATCTAGTCAATTTAGTTTAATTTTAATGGGCTCCATTGTTAGAGACAATAAATGTATTGGGTGTTTGTTTATTCAAGTCTAGTATGGACTCTTTGAATTCGAACTAGGTTTGCTAACTAGTATTACTAAATCCGTTTGATGATTCTTGATAGTTAAGTTATTACAATGTATTTTTACTTTGTTTCTCTTGAATAATATCTTTATAAATTTTAATTTAGAGCCATATCTTGAGGGATCATTGAGCTTTGAGATTCATGACACCTAACTATATTTTTATTTTATTCTTTGTTCATTCCACCTTTGTGGAAAGGATTCTATGTTGATGGGTTTTATGTGGATAAATCTTCGACACCCGTCATGCTTTAAAATTTACTTTTAATCGTTTAAGTTTTTACCAAACCACATTGATCCTTATACTCACTTCAATCGAAATGACACTAATCCAAACTCCATACTCTAAATGCAATTGATTTAAGTATGGTTCGAACTAGTATAAATTTGTAGAGAGATCTGGTTTTAAGGATATTGTGATGATCGAGTTCAACTCGACTTCTTACCTAGAGTGCAAACTACTCTCCTATCCTCTGAAATGTGTAATAAAGATTTATATTAAATTAATGTGAATAACTCTGTTAAATAGTTTTAAATCTTGTTTAAGGTTTGATTTTGGGATTGTGGATCGATTAGCAACAATTGTCTTGGTTATTACTCTTTTCTATCATTGTTGAGTATTTTTATATCCATGTGTATCCTAAACTAAAGATATGTATATTTCAGGATGGTTCTCTTAGCTTGATTGATCACTATGAACATAAACGTGGTATATACGCTAAGTCATTCATATTGATTTATTTCCCAGAAATCAGTGGCTTCTTAGTTGAGTTTGAAATGAATGTTCATTCATAATAAGTCCTCATGATGGATGATCTTGTTTTGTTATTTGATTTCATTTCATATTTAGTTACTTGGTTATTATTGTTGCTTGGAATTTACTTAGTTGCTATAACATAGTAGTAAATAAGTTACTACCTTGCTAGTTATTTCTTGAATGAAATATAACAACTGGTTGATTAAGTTAAATAAGCTTTATTAAACAAAATAAAGGATTACAGTCATATAAGTATGGACTTAAATGAATGCAACCTTATTATCTTGTACTCATATTATTATGATTAATCTCCTACCTTACTTTTTATTTCTTGAAGGAAATATAGCAATTATATGATAAGTTGTGTAAACTTAAGTAGTAAGATATAAGGATTACAATCATATAAGTATGGGCTTATATGAATGCAATCTTATGTATTCTTGCACTTATTATTTGATTGATTAGGATCAATTGCATATGTGTTGGGGTACTTTGTGTGTCTTAAATTAACATCTGATTGAATCAATTGAGTGTAATGCATGTGTTAAACTTGTCTTCTTTTTATGGGTTCATTTATAATGTTCTTGTGGTATGATCAAAAGAGTTTTTTACTTTCTTTTGAACCTTAGGATAATTTCATTAAAAAGAAGTGTTCCTTTTATGAAATTATTAAGTTAGAGCATGATGTTCTAAATATTTAGTACTATCATGCTCTGAGTTCATATGAACTAATAGATGCTAACAATCTTGCAGATGGACTTCATGAAAGATGAAAGAAGGAAGACTTATAAAAAGTTACATTTATTCTATTGATTGAAGTTAATTGATTTGGTTACATGATTATTGTATAAACTCCTTGAAGTATTTATGTTTGAAAACATGAAAGGCCTATGGCCCATTTATTTTAATTATTTGGAAACATGTTTATTGTGTAGGAATAAATTTGTTCGAGGATATTTAAAGTTGAATGAAATAAATATGTTTACTTGATTCATATTGTTCAAAGAGGAATGACAAGAATGTTAATGTTGGAAATTAGTTGTGATTCCTTTATTAAAAATGACGCAGATTGTATTCATAATATTTCTAAGCTAAGAATAAGTATGATTATTGAAATGTTATATTCATTTTTGAATGATTAGCTTATTAAATAAAAAGAGACATGGATTGTTATCTATGTAGCTTGTTAATGTGTTAAGTGAAGGACTGTTAGATAAATTTTGTTAGTTGAATGGATTATGAATTATACTATTATGATCATATGAATATGATATTATGTTCTTTAACCTGAAAGTATGGGAATATACTTATATGATTAGAATGGTCTTTAAGTATTTATTCTTAAATGCATACTTGTTGTCTAAATACTTATTGCAGTTTGACAAATAAATGACATAATAAAGGTATGTACAAATGAATACTTATAATTAAACTGTAAGTAAAGAAAATTTGTATGCTTATGTTGAAGTGTTTGATTAACTTTGATAGAATATGTTACTTGATAAAAGTATGATGCATACCTAAACTTATTAGCTATGTATAAATGAACTCTTCCTATTAATGTGAAATGAAGAGGCAATGTATTAATGTTACCCTATATTTTCTATAACTAAATTAGGAGCATGACACTTAACTAAATTAATGATAAATGTAAGTTTAGTTGATTAAAATTAATGAGACTTAAATCTACCTAATCTTTTACTTAAATGAAATAATGTTATGATCCTTACTTAAAAGAATATTCGTTTTAAACCCTAGATGATCCATAGGCATGACACCTATCGATGCAAGTAATAAGGGTCAATTAACAAGTTGTGAATTAAATGAATTAATGAACTTGTTAAGTTATGGTGATTCACTTAATGGAAATCGAACGACTATCACAAAGATAATCAAGTGTTACACAATACCCATTCAATGACGTGAGTCATTTTTAGTTATTGTGGAGCCACCACTATGTCCTAATTATCTTCCTAGCCCCTTAAGTAATGTTATAATAAAATGTGGATCTAGGTATCTTATATACACTAATTAGTGATAGCAGCATGGTGTAGTTTCGATGTTATATTATGATGACTATGGGTGATGAATTGGATCCAAAGCGACGCAAGTCAATTTGGATGCACTTGTTTTCCCTTAGTCACCTTAAGAAAATTATCAGCGCTAGTCTATGTGTGCTAGCTCTACCTAGTATCTAACAAGGACATGGATGTGATTGACATGAGTCAAGATAGTCTAATCTAGATAATAGTTTTTGAGTGTGGTGAAAGACATATTCTTGTTGACAAGTATGTCATCTTGGAATAAATACATGGCATACATGTCTTAAAACTTTGGCCAAAGTATCGCAAGCTACTGATTGCGTTGTCTTGATTTCACTGGAATAAAGATGTGTGATATTAGATGGGAACTGGTAATAGGTACCCAGATAGGCTCTTTAGTTATTTACACTTGATTAATATTTAAAGGAATAATGGAACCACAAGTATACTTGGTTTACACATGAGAGATTGATTTAATACCAAGTCATGAAATGAGAGATCTGTTTAATATTGAGTCATTATAGTTGCATATGGTTTATGTTATGAGATGGATTAGCTAAATGAATGTTTGTTCTAAATTATGTGAATTTGGAATAGTGAACATTAAGATTTATGTTGGATTTAAATATATGGGTATTTAGATTGAGAAGCATAAAGTAAAAACAAGAAAAAAAAATCCCTTGTTATTGAAGTCTTAAAATGAGGATGTTACACATATTACTTTGCTCTAATAGCCCCAATCTAAGTAATCCCTATGCCCCTCGGTAGGGGATCATGTGCTTATAAACCCATATCATATCCAAGGTCGATGGCCAAGGGCCTTTCCCTTCGCCGAATAACTCTATAGAAATCATGGTAATCGGTGCCCAAAATATCCACGCCCGTGCATATGTGTGGCCATCGCTCAATACTCTAAATAATAGGTGCCAAATAATAGGGTAACTTGTCTCCATCCTTATCCCCAACCAAGTACGAAGTCAAAATCCTAATAATAGCCTTGTGCAAGGAAGGGATAGGAAACGAGGAAACCGACAACAATCTCATACCTTGTTTGGCACCAGTATTAGGTGCATGTATATCCCCCATGTATGCATCCCAACTACGTGATGGTAATACTAAACCCGTGCTCACTAGAGTCAAATTCTTACTAGTGAAAAAAACTCCAAGAATCTGGTAGATGTCCTCTAAGGTAATCATCCACTCCCCTAACTCCAAGAATTTGGAAAGTGTTGTATTTTACATCCCAATAACTCAGTAAGTCACATAAAAATGGCTCACTAGTATGATTAATCGTGTTTGGGATATTCTCCATATCCCAGCCCCAAGTTAAATATATCCCTCTCATCCTGAGTTAGAGCATCCAAAATCGGGAGCAACCAGTCACACTCTTGAGCTCTACTCCATCTAATATATGACCCTGCAGTCATAAACATCAAAAAGAGAAAGTTAGAATCATAATAATGCATAATAAGCTCACCAAAAACATGATTAAAACATTTAAAAGCCAAAAAAATTATCATACTTATTTAGTTTTGAGACTTTCCCGAGAAATTATGCAACCGATGCTTTGTGCGAGTGGTGGTTATGTGATTGTCCCTCTATGCAGATTAGTGGTTACATAACCACCGCAATAATTTTGTATTTTTATTCGACCATCTACAGCTTGTGTAACTAACATGGTGGTTATGTAGCTTCCGTTATGTGCAGAAAGCGGTGGTGTGTAATCACCATGGAAGTTTTTTCTATAAAAGGGGATCATACCCTAGGGTCTTGAAAACTCACAAAAAGACAAAATTTGACCCTTTTGAATAAAACAAAAGCCACATCCCATGTGGTTCTCCTAGTGAACGTCAGTAAGTATAAAATTAGCAAAAATCTCCCCCTACGTTAAATTTTCCAATTTTTTTCACATTTTAGGGTGAAAAACAAGTACAAATAACTCACCTATTTGTGACCGCTGCTCCTCCCACTAGTTTGGTTTCTATCACTTCAAATCACCTTGTTTTTTTTTTGTCTTATCGCTCAAAACTATTACAAGTAATCCAAAGTTCAAATTTTCTCCAAGTGGGTAAGTATAAAAGATTTTTAGAAATATTAGTTTTGAGATATATATATCATGTTTTAACTCTATTTCAAGTGTGTGTGTTTTATAGGGAAGGAGCGTTGGGTTTTTTGTGGGTATATCTCTATCCCCCGAATATGGTAAGTCCTCTTGTCATTTTGTTTTAGTATATTTTTTCAATTATACATTATATCTACACTTGATCCATGTTCTCTCTTTACAGTACCGCGAAGGTTAGATTGGCGTGGTATCAACACATGAGTCTCTGTCAAGTATAATTTCTAACCTTCCCATTTGGGAAAGCCATACTAAAATCTCACTTTTTATGCCTCTTCATGGATAAAATGCTTCTTCAAGGGGGAAATATGTACACACCCAAATTTTTACGGTGCTACATTATCGAAACAGTTAAAATCCTCGATGATGAAAATATCAATTCCAATGATGTTCAAGTCCAATTTCCTATCTTGCAACATGTTCTTGTAGCTCATTATGCTTTACTTATCTTTTCCTACGCTTTTTTCCATTTTCCTTAGTTAACTTACGCTTATTCCTTAGCTTGTTATCCTTTAGTTATGGAACCACCCTAGTGGTTATGCAAGAGTTACATAACTTCCTTAATGTGAAAACCGATGGTTGTGCTTATTTAACCGAGTCTTTCCATCAAGTCCCGAACACATGTTGTCTTCTTCAAACTAATATTTCTAGCATATATCTTAACCGAATCACTGTTCTTGATCTTATTAGATGCGTACAAACCTCTTCTTCCCTACTTAACATTATTAGTAAGTTAAATTCCCTTTATTTGAGTGACATATCACTTCTTGGTTGTCAAGTGGGGTAGACCACTTCTCTACCAATTTTCTATAAGAACAAAGCTTCTTCTTGAAGCATTGGTTGGAGTCTTTTTATTTGGGAACTCGCACTATTATTCTTTTATAATCCTGCTAATAAGTACACAAGAAAACCAATTCATTTTCCTTGTTGCTCTCTTGCTCACATTGATATCGAGACAACCTATAACCTAGATAGCTTTAGCATTCTCTCTCATTCTTTCTGCACACTTTCTAGCACTATTCCCTGGAAATGTTTGGATACTTATTAGAAAACAGTTGAGGTGAAATATAAAATCATTTCCAAAGTGTTGGATTTGTCTCTGTACAACATTTCTAGGATAGGGGTCTCATTAAATTCCTAGAGGTTTATTTTGTTTATTTATATAGATTTAAATTTATAATTTGTTAGAATTTATTTGTTTATAAAGGTAAAATTTATTCGTTTCTATAGTAGTTTCCATTTTTAAGCTTTCATTGAGTATTTATTCTCATCTCATCCCTGTGAATTTTTTTGAGAATAACTTGGAGGAGGTTCTTTCCATAGTGTGTTGTCATTTCTTCATTGTTAAATTGTTTAGAAAGTTCACTGCATATAATATTAGATTTAGTTTGCACATGAGCAAAGCTTATGTTGAAATTTGCTTCCTTTCCTATCCCTATGGATTTTCATGGGAAGTTAGTTTTAGAAGCTTTTGTGTCTGTGCATTAATTTTATATTTCTTCATTTAGAAAGATTCTGCTTTTAACAAGGAAGCTTCAGGGGAAGAATTACTTCTGAGAAGCTTTGCATTCTTCCCATGATTCTATGGTAGAACCATAGGAAGTAATATCAACAACTGAAAAATTAGGAAAACATTTATTTGATTAAATTATATTAAATCCTTTTTACAACAGGGAAATAGGCACATCCGGCTATTTAACTTTTTAGTTTAATTTTTTTACAAAGAGAAGCAATTTCATTTAATTCGAGCAAGTTATATTATCTCGTGTAGATTATTTTATTTTATTCTAGAAAACCCAAAAATAAATATAACATAGATGTTATATTTATTTGTTTATATTTATATAAATTAATTTCCTTTCAAGAAATAATATTAAATTTTTCATTTCATTTTGGTAAATTAATCGGGAATGAATCTAGTTAGTTAAGAGATTAAAACACATTTGTCTTTTAATTAAGTTAGATTTACTTTTCTTAATTTCTTAAAACAAAATTTTCAACATAGTTTATCTTTACAATCAAAATGGAAAATTAAATCATAGGGAACTTACACTACCCACACATAGCCCATGATTCCCTCTTGGTCACCTTAACTCACAGAACTCACAATACCCGTTCTTAGTCACCGACTCTCATATAGCTCCCTTTCAGAATTTCCCATAACCTTACACATTCCCGGCTATCCCGGAATGACCTCGGGAGGTTGAATGCATTTAGAATCACATGTTTATTCTTACGTGTACATTTTCCATCAAGTGTGCTTGTAAAATACTATATCCACAAGATAGCTTTCCGGACTTGATATGCACATAAGGAGTTCAATGTAGTTCCTTTCAGGATGACAAATGCAACTATAGTTTTTATGAGCCTTTGAAGAATGGGGTTTTTAGGAACTTTTTAGATAGGTTCATCATTTTTTTCTAGACGACATCTTGATATATGATCACCCAATTGAGGATCACCAATATCACTTGAGGTAGGTATTACAAGTTTTGAGATAGAATTAGTTGTTTAAAAATTTGGAGAATTACTCCTTATTTCAGTCTACGATTTATTACTTGGGGCACATTATCAAAAGCAAGGGTATCTCTGTAGATACCTCAAAGATCGATGCTAGCATTGATTGGCCAAACCCCACCAAAGTGATAGAGCTCAGGATTTTTATGGGGTTATCTAGTTACTACCGTCATTTTGTTCAATTCTTTTCTCATACTAGTAATCCTATTACTTCCTTTTAGCGTGAAGGGAAGAAGTTTTATTGGTTAGAGAAGAGTGAGAATTCCTTTCAGCTATTAAAGAAGCAATTGACTATTGCACTCTTACTTATAGCTCCGTATCCTTTGGACAACTTTGTGGTATGCACATATGCATTTATTGAGGGTTTTGGAGCGGTGCTCATGCAAGAGCATCATGTTATTACTTTTAAGTCTCACAAGCTCAAGGAATACGAGATTAATTACCCCACCCATGATCTTGAGCTTGCAACAGTGGTTCACGCATTGGTTTTCCGAGTCATTTCCTTCTAGGTAGGTCATTCATATTGACGATAGATCATTTGAGATTTTAGCATATATTTTCACAAATTTCAACCTCGACACCTCAAAGAAGCGGCATTGGATGGATATTGTCTATGATTATGGCATGGAAATCCAATACATAAAGGTGAATTAAAATGTTTTTTTGATGCTTTAAGTAGGTGGCAACATGATATTTACGCTTTGACATTACAATCATATCTCGAGGCATGATACCTCGGTATCTTCTAGGTGATAGATTCTATGAGGGGCCCAGGTAGATGATTGAGTCTAAAGGGCTCTTAGTAGGAAATTACATAGGGTCCACTTTGTATTCTAATGGTCTTCTTTGTTTTCGAGAGGCACGCCTATGTTCTTAGATCAAGTGATTTGCGCAAGTTTGTTATTTCTCAAACACATCAAGCACCTTACTCCGCCCATCCTGGGGTGAAGAAGATGTATGCAGACTTGAGGCACCTTTACTTTTGGCCATGGTTACGTCATGATATTGTATATTTCATATCCCATTGTTTTGAGTTCTAGAGTGTGAACTCGACCATTATGATCCCACAAGTATTCTATATTATCGTGATATTCCAAAGTGGAAGTGGGACGTGGTGTCCATGGAATTTATTGTTGGTCTTCCCACTTCATCATTTCATCATGACACCATCATGGTGATGGTGGATAAGTTTACCAAGGTTTCCCACTTCTCTCTAACAAAGTTATCATATAATGTGGTTTCCATTGCATAGGTATTTATGGATGATGTAGTGAGATTACATGGTATACCTAGGATGATCATTTGTGATCATGGATTAGTCTACACTTCTAAGTTTTGGACCTCTTTTTAGGAATCTTTGGGGACTCGAGAATAAATTTAATTCAGCATATCACCCTCAAACAGATGGGATGATTGAGAGGCTAAACAAAGTACTTAAGTGTAACATTCCTATTTTAAGACATTAGAAACAAGGGAAAAAATTATTTTACATAATTTTCTCTATTCTAAATTAACAAAATTTAGAACACACATTCCAAAGCTAATCAATCTCATAACGTAAAACCATATGTAGTTCTAAATGACTCGGTGAAATACTTATCTCTCATTTCATGACTCGGTATCATAGCGATCTCTCATGTTAACTTAATAATTTGTATACTACTTATACTTGGTTCCTTTACCCTCTCAAGGTATTAAGTTTTCTATTTAAGAGGCCTATCGAATATCTCATTCGATAATCATCTAGAATCTCACTTCTTAAACTAGGTGACATAGGAAAATTCAACCAGTAGCTTGTGATACTTTGGCCAAAGATTTTAAACATACTATTCATGTTTATATTCCCAGATGACATACACATAAAATGGAATAAGTCCTTCACCTCACTCAATTTGTTATCTAGAATGGTCCTTACTAACTACTGTTAGTCCACTCTTTCATAGTTTAACCATAGACAAGGTTATCAACATAGACTAGTGTGGAGGACTGCTTGCGGTGACTAAGGGTATATAGACATACTCAATCGACCTAAGATGATTTTCATGTGTCTAGTTGTCCTAAGTCATCGTGAGTTGACCCCGACACTAGGTCATGCCCCTAACATAACCAAGGGTAGAATTGTGATCAAGCTAGAATTTATGTAGATCTAGCTAAGTAAAATCTGAAGGGTGTTGCAATATGTCAACTGCAACACAATATCCTCGTGAAGATCCAAGTCTTCACGAAGGTACTACACTACAGTTGGTGCATGTCAACATCCATCTAAGTTCTCCTCATCTAGATGAACATACCTTAGAAAGAAGTTAATGACTTACTAATTTTCCTTATTAAGGGTTAATTAGTAACCCTACTGAACAACTAGGTTCATTACCCTTAGGGTTCCAAGTTAAAATTACAATAAGGGTAGGTATGCAGAAACATATGCTCCCTATCCATTCCATAAGTTATGTTTTTATACCAATAACATTCTGATTTATAATTTACATAACATATCCAGCACACATTTTAAGAGATGTTTGCTTACTTACCCAAACCTTAGCTTACTTAAGTTCTGAGTAAGTTCTTTTTATATTAGACTTCAATGGAATGAATTCTAATCCCATTTATTTTCCTTTCTCTACATTCCTATTCTAGTTAAGGAACTCATCATGAGAAATCACACCTTCAACTATCCAAAGATAACATTTGGATTCATTCCCAAAAGGTCTTAAAACAAGTCTATGATTCATTGCATGGAATTTGTCTTCCCTTTTCTTATAAAGGGTTAATGTTCATTTATAACCCCATAGTATATTATAAGTTATCATCATAGTTTTATTCACCCACAAAAATTTGATTTAAATATAGTCATAGTGATATAGTTGAATATCCATGCATGAATTTCAACTTAATAAGTTGCATTTCACTAGAGAGGGTAGTACATCTAGTACCCCTGATCTCTATTCAATCTATTCCAACCCAAGAGGGTATGTTACTGATAGAAAAATTAGAGAAATACTTAACATTTCCATTCATAGAATACCCAAAAAGATTACATGTCAAGTATAAGTAGGTCCATAAACATTACATTCATCAAGATGATTCATACATTATAATTCCAACCACTTCAAACATTTCTAATGTCAAACAACAATAACAAGATCAATTACAAGTATAAATTTATTTTTCCATCAAATACATTTCAATAATGAACATATTTCATCATAAAAGATCCAATATCTTTGGTAAAAAAATGTAACTTCCTATAAATATTTTCTCCTTTCATCACTTACAAAGTCCATCTGCAAAATTACTTAGCACAGTGAGTTTCATTGAACTGAGCATGATAAGCACTAAACATTAAAACGATGTGATTTTAGCTAACTATTTCATAAAGAGAAATTTGTTGTTATGAAATAGTCCTGAGAAATTTAGAAAGACATACCAAAAGGAGTTACCATACACAAATAAAAGAGAGAGAGAGAGAGAGAGAGAGAATAAATTGATAAACCATAACATAAGTAAGAACTAATCATGATGTAAACAACTTCAACCTTCATATTGTTATCTTTCATAAAATAATTAAAACAATAATTCAGATAAGTAATATTTCATCACAATCCCAATATGATTTTCATACATTACTTTACATGATTCACTTCTCAGTTAAACCTATTTAACATAAGAAGATAACTATCCTAACTATCTTTTAGGAATAGTTCAGTAGTGGATAGAACAATAGTACTTCCATCTAGACATTTCATTCACCTAAATTCATCCTAAAATCTAGGATGTCAATAATCCAAATTAAAAACACAAGAATAAGTTTAGGATGATCCAAATCACATAATTTAAATGTGTTACTGATTTAAGTATCCTAATACTCAAATTCAAAATTAGAACCCAATTTAAGTTAAAGTCCAACAACTAAACAGATCTCATCAAAAGGATAAGATTAAATTGGCATGCAATTAGGACTACACTCAATCCCCAAAGAGATACAACATTACCAACGTTAAGTCAAAAGAGTGGAATGGAAGGGTTTAACAATCAGCTTCAACTCAATCATCCATCCAATTAACCTCTGCTTCAGCTATACTGCCCTAGCACAACCTGAACTTAATTCTATAATACAGGTCCAAGAGATTTCATAATGAAGTAGACCACATAGGACAACACCTTCTCCAAGTTTGAAATAGAAATAAAATTAAAGGAGGGAGGGAGAGATTATTTACTCATAGTTCTAAGCACAATTAGAAAGAGAGCATGAGATAACCAAGAACATATACAAAAAAGCTCAGTCTCTACTGCCCCACACCAAAATCCCAAATAGAGAACTAATCAGGGATCAAATTGAATGACAATAGTCCCAAAGAAGGGAAGAAATGATGAACCATAACATCCATTACCTTTCATCATTCAATGGGGACAGTAAATATAACACCTAAATCCACAAGACAACAAGTAACCATTTCCCAATAGACACAGTGGAGAAAGGAAGAGGATTATCCGAAGGGTAAGTCTACACAATCCTCCTAACTTAGATCCGTAAGGGGAAGGAAGTATATAATGCGATTTAACCAAATAGGAGTCACCATTCTTTTTCATCAATACATTATTGTCAAAAATATAAATGAACTAAAATCAAGTTCAATGGCCCAAGGTCAAGAATCATGCAAACTAAACACATCAAACAATGTCCATAGAACTGTCCAAACATTCAAGTTGACAACAAAAACTGTAAAACAATATGCCAATACCCAAGATAATTTTTCCTTCTTAGCAATAGTTGCCTCAATTTCAGAGGTTACCCAAATACTCAAAAGAATAGAACAGAATAACACTTCCCTTATGGAGCTTCCAAGCAAATTATACTTCCATAAGCAATAATTCCTTTCAAGGAGCTAACAAGATTATACTTACTAGACCCTCAATTAAAGAACGAAAAATTTCTAGCAAGCCCAAACAGACAAAAACTCCATTCCATGCAAAAACCCTGAACAATTTATCTTTCCTCAAAACTCACAGGAAAGACAATTGTGATGGTCAGATTAAAAATTAAACCTAGAATCATAACACATAAGTGATAAGAACCCATACACATTCTCTATTTTGATCATTCCATCATAACCTAGAAAATATGCTAAAGCCATGGTCGTAGAATTTTAATCCCCATAAAGATTCATACAATATCAAACGATAGTCAAGAAAAACAAATAGTTAATCCTCTAAAGTGTTCTCACTGAGTGATACAAGATCTCTTTAAACAAGTTCCATGAATTTAAGCATTCAAGTTACCTACAGTTTAACACAGTTCAACAAGAGTACATATAGTTTCGACTACATCTCAGGCTCAAGTAGGAGTAAAGCATAACCCAACAAGTCAAATCAAGAAGAATAAATCCTAGATCACACTCTCCTCATACAGAGGAGTCAAAACAACATTCATATAAAACAACACCACAAAATAAACACATGCAGAGATGATCTAAACAACCATGCAAAACTAAATTGTTCCCAAGAAGAGAAGAGTTCTTTTAATGAATCAATTAAGTAAAAGAAAAACAACTTAATGGGTAGAGCCTATCATTCCTGATAGATCTTCTCCTTCACTAATTTGTAGAATATTTCCAAGTAAGAACTTCAATAACTTCTTCTTCTCCACGAAATGTCAACCAAATTTCAACACTTCTCCTTCTTATAGTTTTTATAGAGTCCAATAATAGCTCTATGCAATTCAAAAATAACCAGTCATGCAAGAATCAAACTAGAGGTTCAAATAACTAAACAACATCATGCAGAGCTCGAGCTCAAAAATGAACCGAAAGATCAAAACAAAAAAAACCCCTCATGCATCTTCCTAGGTAGTTTTTGCCAAGTTCAAAAACATTAAATTCCAAGGATTGTCAGCTCCCTCCTTTTTCCACGCCACCACCATCTCCATATTTGTAGAAGACTAAATTTAAATTTTTCATGCAACCAAACTCGGTGGAGGTGCCAACTCATCCTCCCCTAACTTTTCCAATGCCCATGCCAAAGTTGGTAGTAGGAAGAGATAAGACTGCATTAAATCCCATTTAATATCTAGAAACCGATGCCACCGACCACCCAATTTCCATGTCTTCCCATAGGCCCCCTTTAGGTTAGCCATACTTTAAGTTAGGTTAACTTTAGTTTAGGAAATCAACATAGGTCCATAGGTAGGTCCATAGTATTAGTCTAGGTTTAACCCCTAGGATAGAGTCATTAGTTTTAAAACATAGATATATTAGGTCCAAGGTCCTCCAATGACATCTCATCCTAAAAATAATAGAAAATAAGAACCAGAATCATTACTAGATTAAATACAAAGCAGAGATCCATGAAGAGGGTCGTTTACAACCCTCACACACTCCAGATCTAGAACTCTTCCATCTATCCAAATTGGACTTCATGTCAACAAGACATGTAAATTAGAAGCATACCTTGGATCAATGGAATTGATCCAAGGTAATGTTGTTTGATTCCTCTTAAATTATGAAAACTGAAACTCAAATTCATAATCTTGTGTAGTGAATTTATCCTGCATAACAGAGATGGATTACTTCATTTTTAATTAAGCAAAAATATGACAGAATGTACTTGTTCAATAGATGAATTATTTCCTACTACAAACATGATTTTCAAAGTCACAAGAGTACACCATCTTAAGACAAAATCACCTGTCAACGTTTGTACCTTCTAAATTAGAAGTCATCTTAAGTACCTATCATGCTAGAGGCATTACATTAAGGACATGATTTAGATGTATGTGATGGATGTATTTTACTAATTTGGTACACTTCATTATGATAATACACTATTCGTGATATCGTATTGATAATATTAAGATGCTAACACTTGATCATAGGTTCACTATGAGGCACACAATGTCACTGTTCATTCATGCAGATATTGTGTTATGATGATGATATCATGATTTATTATTAACATATTTTGGTATTGATACTTGATCCATATTTTATGTATGACAATGATTATATTGTTTCATTCGGTTGATGACTCGTGTTGTTGATATACTTTTAGCATACAATGGCTTGTATGGATTTTGATTTCGAAGTGCATATTATCATATCATATATCATATTGGAAAGATATGAGGTTTGCATTGAGTTAGACAGTGACGCAAATCAACCATGAGGAAAACATGGAACTTAGGGAACACATGCTACTTAGCACAAAAGGCCAAAAGGAAAAACATCTTCTTCTTCTTATCGATTACGACACCCCCTTTCTCTTGTTGTGGTTTGTCGTGTTGGTTTCTTGGATTTTATGTTGTGAACCTTATCTTTCCTCCATCATGGTGATGAAACTTGCATGTTGATTACCTACTTGCTAAAGTGTATGTTTCCTTGGTTTATTGCTTACTAATGGTTAATGTTACCCTTTTCATGTGGTACTAGCATCTTATTTTAGTTGTGGGATGATGTGTAGAGGTTAGGTGGATTAGGCCACCTAATCATGGATTAGGTGAGCCTAATCACCCTCCTAAATGCCACATTTTTCCCAAACTCGGATTTGGGGAAAATGTGTCATTTAGGAAGGGTAAATGGCAAGCAAGGGACCTCATTTGCATGGAAAAGAGGCCCTAACCCCCATCCCTATGGGTGGGTGGGCTCTTTTCAATGAAAATGAGGCCCATTGGCTCATTTTTCCTCCCCACACACTTCATAATTTATGGGCTTTTTTATTTTTGGGTTTGTATGGGATTTGGGAAATTCCCTCATCATTGCTTGGGCTATTTTTGAAATTTCTTTTATTCCTTTTGGGTTGAATTTTTTGGATTCTCCATTGGTTGGGGTTTTGGTGGAAGGTGACATTTGTCACCTTCCCATTACTTGCTTTGGTTTTCTACTTCTCTTTTTAAACCCTCACTTCCATGGGAAGGGGGTTCTTTTACTTTGGAATTTTTGAAGGAGCTTGGAAGCTTGGTGGAGGATTGGGCTATTTGGAAGGCATATTTGGAATTTGGCTTTGGGAATACAAGGTAGGTCCTTGTATCTATATTTTTTACTATTTTTACCTTGCATGTGTGTGTTAGATGAATTGTGGAAATGTACATTTTGTGTTTCTTTTACTCCACCCACCCTTGAGGGGTGTGGGTTTTGGGAGCTTGTATGGGAAGAGGGAGGAATTTTCCTCCACTCTATTTGGGAACCCTCCTACATTTGGTTTTTAGGTAGGGATGGATTTCCATTTGGGTTAGAAATTCATCCCTACCCTCAAGAAGGAAACATTCTTGTTTGAAAATCCTTCTTGGGGGAGTTTGGAGGGATAAGGGGAGTTGTTTTGGAGTGATAAGGAGATGGTGAAAATATGGAGAGATAAGGGGATTTTATGGTTATTTGGTATGGTTTATGAAACATGAAATTAGGGATTCCCATCCCCTCTTCCCAAAGCTATAGAAATGGACCTTCTTAGCATGAATACTTGGTTGTATTCTATTTTAAATGGATTTAAAATGTGGTCCTCAATTGTTATGTGCATTCAACATATCCCTTTGTGTAAAGTGTGTGAGTTGCCTCTTTCTCATGGGCTTGGGAGGAGGATAGCATGCCACCTTGGACTCCTTGGTGATATTGATGGAATTTTGTTGGGTGGTCAACCAAACACCTTCTTGTGATTTTGGAGATACTTTGCATGTTGGTTTTTGGAGCTAGGTGGAGTGGATTTGAAGTTGCAGAGTTTCATATTTGAAGTGCATTTTCACTATGTTTTGAGCCAAAATTTTGGCATGTTGTCTCCTCTTTAGAGGAGGGCTTGTATACTTGCATTTTACCTTATTTCTCCTTTGTAAAATGAATGTGTTAATATGTTATGAGAGATTAAATTAAATTATGTGATTTGGATGGTTGGAAATATGATTTAAACATTGTTGTTGTAATTATGTTATCACTAAAATTTTAGGTTGTAAAATTTGTCTTTTGAAACAATTGTTGTATCTTCATTTTGGAATGGAAAGATTGAATTAAAGAAAGGAAATTAAAAATTCAATTATTGTTATCATTTTGAAAGGTTTTATAAAAGAAAAGGGGAATAAAAGAACTATTGTATATGTTTAACTTTTTTACTTCATGCTGAAATATTCTTTCCTGTTCAAGTTTACTTCTGGAAAATTTTCTCTAAATCTGGTTTAAAATCTGTAAAATATTCTTTCTTAGGAAACTTGAAATAATTTCTTCTTAAATGATTAGAAGTGCTAGAAATTATACTTTAAGAAATCATCTCTTCTATTGTAATTATATTTCTAGAAAATCACCTTCTTCTTCTTAGATGTTTGCTTGTTGTTAGATAAACTTGTGTGTGTGTGTGTGTGTGTGTGTGTGTGTGTGTGTGTGTGTGTGTGTGTGTGTGTGTGTGTGTGTGTGTGTGTGTGTGTGTGTGTGTGTGTGTGTGTGTGTGTATGTATACCCGCATTTACACATATATTTCTTTTTTTTAAAATAATTCCTCTCTACTAAATCAATAAACGAAACTTATAGTAAATATGGACCTTGCTAAAAAAAAAAAATGCAAAAGAATATTTCCAAAATATTATTTTGGGTATTTCCAGAATGATAATGTAATTATGTTTTTAATAAACAAGTTAGAAAATGTATCTCAAATATGATCTTACTAGATTGACTATGTGTGTGTGTGTGTGTGTGTATATGTAGATGTATATACATATATATAAATACATATACGTGTGTGTGTGTGTGTGTGTGTGTGTGTGTGTGTGTGTGTATCTATGTGTGTGTATACACATACATACACATACAAATAAACACTTACACATACATATTGTGAATAAACATATACACATACGTACATGTACACGTACACATACACATACACATACACATGTGAAGATATATTTATTCGGATTTTTTTAAACAAGTATGTTTTTTTAAATAGAAAAAAATGTTGTTTTTTTTTTAAGGCCCTATGGCCATGGGAATGAAGGTTCTTGATTTTAAAAAGCATATCTAGCTCTATGTCTGCACAAAAACAAAGAGACCTTTTGAAATTTTCCCTAGTTTAGGGCTCTACAAATAATAACTTCATATAATATATATATTAAAAATTGAATATCCAACTCTATGTCTGTAAACAAAAACAAAGAAACCCTAAGGAATTTTTCCTGGTGGTGGGATCTCCAAAATAAGAACTTTATATATATACCTAATAGATATTTTAAAAATAAATATCCTACTCTATGTCTATAAAAAAACAAAGAAACCCGTTGGAATTTTTCCCTAGTCGTGGACTCTAAAAAAGAACTTCCTATAATATATATATATATATATATATATATGTATATATATGTATATGCATGCATGCATGTGCATGTATGTATGTATGTATGTATGTATGTATGACACTAGTAGCTCACATGGAAAAATATGTGAATGTGCGAATAAATGCGAAGGAGAATTTAGAGGAAAAGAAATCTTTATTTGGAGGCTTCCGTAGTGAAAAAAATATTTGAAGCCTCTAACAAGAGGGGGATTTTTTAGAGGAAGTGGTGGGGCAATAAGCCTGCTAGGATGAAAACCTAAGTGGTGTAGGAAGGTGGCGGGATAGAAGGCTAGAATTTTATAGTGGATCGAGTTATCGGGAGCTTGAAGGAGGTCACCTTAGGACTGGGGAAATTTTGATTCCTTTGGGAAGTGAAAGGAAAGAGGAAGATTTTTCAAAGAAGGGTGATGAAGTCCACAAAGAATTAAATTCAAATCAAAACGAGTCTCTTAAATCTGAATTTTTGTTTTTCCGAAAGACCTCGGAGCCGAGTGAAATTTTTTTGATGAAAGAGGCCCAAGTTAGTGGTGGTTCTACAAAGGAATCTATAGGATCTGAGGATATTTTAGCATCTATTTCTCTTGGAGAAGTGGAATTGAAAGTCTCCAAATTGGTGAAAATTGTGGAAGTAGGCTCTTCGGTGCTACATGAAATTTGTGAAAGGATGGGAAACAAGGTACTCATTTATAAATTCATTGGTATTTGGCCCTCAAATGATGAACTTTGTACTTGGATTGATAAGAATTGGAAGTTTCACGAGTGTCCTAGTATAATATTTTTACCAAAGCCTTTTCCAAAGTTTTTGTTAATAATGAGGACACATATAGAGTGTTATTTGGTGGACCATGGTTTTTCAAAAATTTAGGGCTATATTTGAGGCCTTGGTTTCCCCTCTTCATTCTAGAAGAGGAATTGGTTTGAAAGGTTCAGCTATGGGTGTAGCTATATAATCTTCCCATGAATTATGGGGCCATGAGACATTAAGAGAGATTGTGGAAGCTTTATGTGAACCTATTAGCTTGGGAAAGGATACAAAAATGGTGACTATATCTTCATTTGTAAGAATATGCATCAAAATTTATATCTTTGAACCCCAGTGCAAGCTATTAGAATCAATGCTCCTATGGGTTTTTGGTTTCAAATTGTTGGTTATGAGTGTTTTCCATTCAGATTCTTCAAATGTAGAGAAATTTGGCATAAAATGAATAAGTGCCCTCTATTGAGAAATAAGGCAAGGGAAAAATCATCCCTTGAATCCCTCGGGGAAGAATGGAAAGAGAATAATATAGGTGTCAAGGCTTTGAAAGTTAGGGAATGAACATGTGATGGATGTATCCAAAGGGGAAGACCTCAAGGTGAAAATGATTCAGCTATCCATCTACATAAATTGGTGTTAGAGGTTAATTCAAGGTGTGAAGGGTTGTTTCTGAGATGTGGTTGATGGCTTGGAGCAAGGGAAAGAGATTTCTTTGGATAACCCTTTGGAAGACAAAGACTTGGAAAATTTTAGGGATGATTTTAGATGTACAAGTGGGGAGAAATTTCCTTCGCCTCCTTGGAAGCATCCCAAATCTCAATTAGACAATCCTTTAAACCTTGAAGATAATAAGGAGAAAGTGGCCCCTTCGAGGAAGATTGTTTTAGTGGAAGTAGCTCCTTGAAGGAGGTGGATGTGAATAAGAAAGGCTCAACCACTGAAGTTAAAAATATGAAAGATTGGCCTCTTCCCAATCTAAACCTCAACTGGATACGAGGCAATGCTAAAACGGTTAAGAAAATTCCCTATGCTCTCAAGAATCAACTTGAAGCCAAGCTGAATATTGACATTGGTAGTCAAAACATCTTACAGGCTTGTAGAGTTGGCGAAGGATATCCCCTTCCGTGGGTGATCCATGAAGATTATTGGTTGGAATGTAAAAGGATTTAAGTCCTCTATCAATATTCACTTAGTGAAGCACGTAGGGAATTGGAAGCCCCAAATTTCTTAATGATTCAAGAAAAAAGTTGTTAAATGATGAAAGTGTTTGAGTCTTGAAAAAAAAAATTGGTATAATTATGAGGTGGTGGTGATAGAAGTTGATGGAAGTGTTGGTGGTCTAGTAATTACATGGTCCCTTAGCATATTTCATTTCTTTCCTCTATTTAAATGTATGTTGGTCATAGCCCTTGACTTTGTCATAATTCAAGTACTAATGATAATTTTATGTTTGTCAATGTTTATGGTCTTGTTATGTTAAAAGAAAAAAAGGAATGCTGACAATATTTGAACTCAATTTTAAAAGATGAGGAGAGAAGGAAGGTTTAAGGGGTGATTTTAATGTATTTCTCAATTTGAAGGAAAAAAGGGGGAAATAAGTTTCTTCCTCGAAGTTCAATAAATATCATAACATTTTCTGGTAATCTTTCTCTGATTGATGTGGAACAAAAATATGGTGGTGTCACCTGGAATAATAGAAGGCTTAGGTTGGATGATATTTTGGAAAGGTTGGATAGCAAATTAGGTATTGGAGAATTTTCTCTTTTACTAGGATATTTTGAAGGTCAAGGGATCATAATATGCTCCCATAAGCCTTGCATTAATCTCTAATGAAAGGCCCAAGGGGATCCCTTTCAAGATGGAATTCATGTGGTTCCTTGATCCTTCTTTCGAGATAATTTGAATACTTGGTGGGGATTTAAAGTGCAAGGAAGTAAAATATTCCAACTTATTAGGAAAATTAAATATGTTAAGGTGGAGGGAAAAAAATGGAATAAACAGACCTTCGAAAATGTATTCAATAAGAAGGAATAATTCTCTTCTAAACTAGAATTTGTTTAAGAGGATTTGATGAGGGACGGGCCTTGGAGCATTTATTAGCTAGATAAAAGTATGGATTAGCTTAATTATATCACATTCTCAAGATGGAGGAGGTTTTCTAGAGACAAAAATCTAGAGTTGAGTGGCTAAAAGAAGGTGATAGAAATACAAAAAAAAAAATCCACTTGTATATGGCTATAAGGTGGAATGTAAATAAAATCAAGTAGGTGACACTCCCTTGGGGGAATAAATTTTTGACATGGACAAGATTAGAGAGGAAGGGGTATCATTATTTAAAAATCTCATTTCGAAGATGCAAGTAAATGGTTTTGAGGAAGATGATGCTTTTTTGTCCAATATCCCCAAGGTTTCTAATGAAGAGCAGTGTGTCGTTCCTTATAAGGCCCATCTCCCAGGAAAAATCTAGTAATTCATTCTTTAGCCTTGGGGCTGATAAAAATCTTGAGCCTAATGGGTTTCAGATTGGTTTCTTTCATAAATTATGGCATATAGTGGGGAGTGATGTGTGGTATGTAGTGGAAGAATGTAGAAAGAAAATAGTTATTTTGAAGGAATGGAACTCCACCTTTCTATCCCTCATCTCAAAATCATAGGATGCTAGGTATTTTTATGCTTTCAAGCCTATTTCCTTATGTAATGCGATCTATAAATTAGTATCAAAAGTTATGGCCATAAGGATAAAGGCCTTCTTGTGCTCGGTCATCTCAGGTAGTCAAAATGGGTTTATTGAGGGTAAGCAGATTCTAGATGAAATTGTGTTAACTCATGAAGCCATTAATTCTCTATCTCATAAGAAGAAACTAGGTATGATCACAATGATGGATATGATGATGGAATACGATAGAGTCAAATGGAGTTTTCTGGAAGCATCTCTCTCTAGATTTGGTTTTCCCTCAGATTATATCCAATTCATCAGGAATTGTTTCTCTACTCCGATGTTCTCGATATTGATAAATAGTTTCCCAATTGGGAAATTTTCTATGTCTCATGGTTTTAGAAAAGGGGTTCCAATTTCTCCTTTTCTATGTATTATAATGTTTGAGAGTATTTTAAGGGAAATACAAAAGAAAGTGGATAAAAAGAGTTAAAATTTTTGAAAATCTCTTTGAGGATAGATCCTATATCCAATGTGTAGTTTGTTGATGACACAACACTCTTTGGTGATCCATCGGTTGTAGAAGAGAAGAAATTCTAAGAGATTCTTATTCAATATGAAAATTATGTTGGAAAAAGGTAAGTGCCCTAAATCTGTCATCTTTTTTATTAATTTGGTTCCAAGATTGCAAAGAAAGATAGTTGGCATCTTTAGTTTTTCTATTGGCTCTCTACCCAGTTCATATATGGGGATGCCTCTAATTTGGTGTATGGAGGGAAAGGACCTATGGAAACTAGTGGTGCATAGAATTTAGGTGAAGTTGGATTCATGGAAAGGAAAATGGCTCTCTTTAGCTAGAAGAGAAGTGTTAATAAAATCTTCTCTTCAAGACATCCCTACTTACTTTATGTCACTCTTCAAGTTACCGGAGAAAGTTTCTCGATGCATTGTAGGCTGTAAAGGAATATTTTGTGGTGTGGTTTAGAGGATAAGAAAAAATTCAGCTTGGTGGCATGGGATGAGGTTTGTCACCCCTAAAAGGAAGGAGGATTATGCTTCAGAAATTGCAAGCTTATGAATAAGGCCCTTGGGCGGAAACTTTTGTGGAGAGTATATGAAGACAAAAATCGTCTATGGAGCAGAATTTTGGTGGCTAAATATTTGGAATCTCAAGATCTGTGGATGTTTTTTTCCGGCCTGTTCTCCTAGTGATTCTCGGGGTATGGAGCTTCATTAAAATTTGTAGAGAGCTGGTGGTTCCCATTATGAAGTGGCTGCCTCATGATGGCAGAAGAGTTGACATGTGGAATGAAAATTTTCTCCCTTTGGGCCCTCTTGCTGAAGTAGGTTTAGTGAAAGGATCTAAAGATGAAGTGATTTTGAAATGGGGCTCCAAAGTGGAGGGCTGTCTCTATGGGTCATGAGGAATTAAAATTTAGATCTCTTCATGCCTCAGGAAGCATTGTTAATCGGGATGGAGCCTCTAATTGTTTTGGAATTCTCATTTTCTCTCCATGTTCAAATGGTCTTTGAGACTCTTTGTATAAATTGGTGGAGTTTAAGGTCATGTGTTGTTACGCTTAAGGACTTATATGCATTCATATTTGAAAGGGTAAATCATTGTGATGTCCCAAAGGCTTTCCCATTTGCTTCTATTTGGATCAAGGAAGGCCTTCCTAAGGCTAATTAGTTCTAGTGGTTGGATTCACTTAGTAAGTGCTTAACATATGATAATTTGATAAAAAGAGGTTTCTATGGTCCTAGCTTTTTCTTTTTGTGTAAAGAAGAGGTGGATTCTAGAAACCATAGATTTATTGATTGCTCCTTTTCTCTTCAATTTTTTTCCAATGTATGGAGTTAGTAGAATATCACCTGGGTTCTCCCTTCTTCAATTTTGATCTCATCTCCCAATGGCAGTGGAACGTGTCTCACAAGGACCTTTTTCTCCTATGGAATTTAACCCCATTTTTGGTTATTTAGTGTCTATGGCTTGAAATAAATAGAAGGATTTTTCAAGGCATTCAGAAGTCAGTGCACCAAGTATGGAATAAAATTTAAAACCTTCTTTTTGATTTGTTGGATTCAAGGTGCTCTAATTTGGCTTGTAGGAATAGTGAAGATAGATTGATATGTGGGAAGTGGCCATCTATTCCGTGGAAGTTTTATGTTCTCACTCCTAATAAGGGGAGAAAGGAAAAAAAGGTGGTTAATTTCAATCATCCTCTGAAGGGTGGATTAAGTTAAATTTTGACGGTTCCTCCAAAAGAAATCTAGGTATTGCAATTTGTGGGTGTGTTCAAGAATTCAAATTTCAGCCTCTTTTTGGAATGGATTTAGATTATGGATTTTCCACTAATAACTATGCGGAAGGTTTGCCTCTTCTCTTTGGTTTACTGGAAGCTAGGCACAGGAATTGGATTTTATTATGGATTGAAGGGGACTCTCTGGCTATTATAAATATGGTTCAAGGAAGGTCTCTTAAGGCGTGGCAATTGAAAACCATTTTCTCGAATATCAAGTCTATTTTGGTCTCCTTTTCATAACTAAATTTCTCTCACACTTTGAGAGATGGCAATAAGGTGGCAGACTGCTTAGCTACTAAAGGGGGGCGGGATTATGGGATAAAAATAATTTATCCTCCCTTACTTGGGATTCGGGCTTCCTAAACAATATTCAAGCTCTTTTAGTAGGAGATGCACGAATGGCATCGGTTGGTGATTGTTAATGATTATAAAGGACATCCCCATTTATTTACTGATCCCTTTGTGTGATGACGGGTGAAGTGAAAAATTTGGGAAGAGATTTAGGATCCTTAGAGCATGTGTAGAATTAATTGGTTTGGGAGGTGGCATTTGTGTTTAAGAGGGCTCATAGTGGGTGTTGTACATCCCTTAAAGCATTCTTTATGCCCTCTTCACTAGTTTGTCTTCTGGTATTCTCTTCAAACCTTTTCCTTAATAATATTTACGTTTCTTTTCCTTAAGGATTTTGGCATTAGGGAAGGCTTAGTGCGGGGTTCTAGTCGGATGCAGCGTCGAGGCCAAAGCTGGTGACTCTTTAGGAGAATATTTCACAGACTAGATGAGTGGAAGAATAAAGAATGTGTCGATGTGTCGCTGGCTGGAATAAGTATGGATGGTGGAGAAAAGTGTATTCACGAAGAAGAGGAGGTGTTCATCGTGAAAAACTATGAAAGCTTATGTTTGACCCTAGTTAATCAATGAGGAGGAGAAATGTCTTTGATTTTTCTTAGGGTTTAAGCGTTGCCAACATAATCTCAAACTCGTCGGGATAATTTATCTTACATAAGGAGCTAGAAGGACTTAGAGGAAAGGCTGGTGAGTATGCAATATCACATTCATGTTATGGCTTGTGGGATTCGAGGCCATCCTGGAATGGTCTAGAGGTGGTTGCAGAAACCAAGGTCTTTGGCTTCCCGATACACAAAAGCGGAAATACTCGAGTGTTGTGTTGACCATTCCCCTCTTCTTCTTAGCCACAAAGCAACTTACAGGTGGAGATTTTCTTTGAGAAGTTGTATCGCTTTAGGTATGAATGTTTGATATTTTTGGCTCCATTTTTGTTGCAGAGTGGGATTTCTATGTCGAGATATGGTCATTTGGATTCTAGAATCATGGGATTTGTAAAAGGATACTCTATATTTAGTAGTGTGTAGATATAAATCTATTTTGTATTTTGATGCACGATAAGGTTCCTTTTAATTTTCCGTGTGTCCATACATGATTGTATATACCCATCGATGCAGAAACTTTTTTTAGGCTATGGCCTTCTCCTTATGGATCATAAGAATATATATATATACATGGTAGATCTTTAAAAAAATCCAACTCAATGTCTCTAAATAAATAAATACAAAGAAACCCTCTACAATCATCCATATAAATAAACCCTCTCATCATTTTTATCCAACACTTGTCAAAAATCACAAAAAAAGGAGTTAATTAATTAATTGATTGGATAATTAAATGATTAAATCCACTCACCCACACACATCATCATGTGGACTCATCCACACTCACTAGTCGTAACTAATTTCAAATAGGAAACCTTCTAAAAATACTACTCTAACCACCTCTAGCTTATCCCTATAACCACTTCTCAATCCTCACTAGTTAGGACTAGTTTAAATTTGGCAACCTGCCAAATTATCCCTACTCTATCCTAACCACTCCTACCCACTTCTAACTCCCACACTGACCTCTCCAAGTCATCTAGCTATGATTCCCCTAAATCCCCCACATCCAAGTTCAAAATGGAAGGTTTATCACCTCATATCTCCCCTAACTCGAATTGGCTGAAATCATCGGTGATTATCCCAGTCATGATCTATATAAATAGGTTTTTGTGCCTTTTGGGGGGATTTTTGAAGGAATTCATGACCATTCATGACCATCTTGATGAACCAGAGCACTATCAATTTTTTTTCAGGCATCCAAGCAACGTTACAAGCTCTCATCAACACCATTCGGCATCTCACACATCCTTTCAAGCATTTTTGGAGTTATTAGAGGGCTCTTTCACCATCCAGGACATCCACAACCATTTCATCACCATTTATCATACAAAGGTTCATTTTTATCATCTTTCATTCTGTTTTCATCCTGAAATAGTCTAATTAGGTCATTATTTACTTTCTTTGTATTTCAATAGATGATTGTTTCATCTTAGATGCTCAGATTATTTCATTTACTAGTGTATTAGTATTTCACAGAATCACCTATGATTAGCCTAATTGCCTATGATTCCTGTGTTTTCTATCAAACATTAGTAATCATATTTCATTAGGAATTGTTATTAGTTAATGCATGCTTTTGTGTTACTATATCGTGTGCCAAGATGGATTTTGTAGATGGCCATATCAAGTACTAGTCATCCCATTACCAATATTGATTCACTACCAATTTTCGACACCCCTTACACTGGGAGAAGTATGATTTGTTACATGATCTAGAGTTGTGTGTAATTCACGCGGCTCCCTTTGATAGGTTAGAAGCAATCTTCGCATCCACCCAATGAATTCATGAAGCAACCGAGGAATTTTGGGAGGCATATTACGAGGTCCAGAGGATCCAAGCTGACCTTGCATCATTAAGTACAACTATGAAGCAGGCCTAAACATACCAGAGGACACCCACACTACATCTGAATCCAACATTGAGAGCAACATCAGCCTTCCAGAACACTGATTTTGATCTTTCACATCTATACGACATGCAGAAGAGGAGATCTTTGACTTCTTCGTGGAAGATTACATCTCTGAACCTAATTCTACTTCACCAAAGATGATGATTTTCCTACTTGTAGGCTCAAACTTCTCAGAAAACCTTGACACTGACTTAGATTCTAACTTAGGATTCTAACTTGTTGTTTTACATTTCATTACTAGCAGTTGATGTATGTATTAATCTAAATAAGTGATAAACAATTAATCACATTTTTCATCTATCATATATTGTACTCCATTTTCTCATCAATAAAGCTTAAGTGTTTCAAAAATTAGGTTGACATCCATAAGGAAGTCCTTGATTCTGGGAACCTTTCATTTTCCAAGGAAACCTACCCACCCTATTTTACTAACTCCATTTTGTGTAAGTGTTTTTTTGTAGGCTTACTTGTAGGAAAATAAGTCTAGTTCATTCTTCATGGAGTGAAAAACATCATACACCTATCACACCTCATGGGTACCCTAGAAACCCTACCATACTGAGGTTGAGAAAATTTTACCCCTTGTAATATCATACCTAACCCCTAAGGTAAAATTGTCCTCAACATCTTGGCATGCCCAGTGGGACCCTTGTCCCTTATCTCTTTCCTTCATTTCACTAATAAAATAGTATTTGTTCTTTTAATCCATTGTCTAGTAATCACCAGTGATTAGGCTAATAATTTGATTGGGCTAATCAATGATTGGGCCGATCAAATGATTGGGTTGTTTTTTTTTTTTACATTACTTCACAATCTGTTGTTTTTATTCTCTATTTTCTCTAATCTTGTTATAGGGCACTATTTTTGAAAATTCATCTATTGGATTTTACTTTGCTCACTTTAAAATTGCTAAAAAATCTAAAAAAATAGGAGCACTCTCATGGTAAGTCCTAAAATATTTCTTTTCTTTTGGTTTTGCATTTTTGTTTGATTACTCTCTCATTGAAACTAAACATTTCATTTTGGGTCTTAAAACAAACTATTTCATACTTCTTGATCATCTAGTTTTAATTAGGAGGAAAATTTGTTGCATTCACTTATCCTCCCCCACACACAACCAAATCACTTCAAAATCAAAAATGCATTTAAAAATTCCTACCTAGGTGAAACTGATTGGGATTTCATCACCCAACAAGGAAGTCCGACTCGGTGTTTTGGCTGAGTATAATCTCCTATTTTTGGTATATTTTGGCTCACACCTAACTCCCTTATCATATCGGGACCATGAAGTGAGGGGGTAGGCCCCAATATACACATGCCTATACTAGAAACAGTACAGAGTTGGGCCTCACGTACCTTTGGGTATATCGAGGACTCCACCCTTAAACACACTCTAAAACCAACCTTAGATTACCATTTCCTAGGACCCTCGTTAACCATCTTACACATTTCACTTTTTCATAATTAATCAAGATAAATACTAAACAACACATTTTTCTTGCATTTTTTCTTGTTGTTTGTAAATCAACCCAATTAGTTATTTTTCATTTTCTAGGTGTTTGTGTGTTTTTTTATCATGGTACTTACTAGACAACAAGCTTGTAACCAAATTCCTAAAAATATGTCTACTCCATCATCTACATTTCAACAACATGTCCCATTTTACACTACAACACTTTCGACACCAACACAACAACAAATCCCATATTATCAAACAACTACATCCAATCCCTTTTCTAATACCCAATAGACTTGGAATGAATCAGGGGTCAACTATAATGAAACAATGGGACAAAAATTATTTCATTCCCCACATCAATATCATGGTCAAATATTTCATACATCTAGACCACAAGAAACAAACCACCTCTTTTCTTCTAGTCCTCAACCAGAAACATGAAACCACCTTTCTACAATAGGGGAGACCTGTCTTTGAAGAAATGCTAGATTCAAACCCTATAGCCCTCAAAATTTTACCTAGTGGCTAGAAATGTTTAGATGTAACCATTTACACCCCAACACACTTATAATCCTTCATCTACCATTACACAACTCATTGATCAAAATCAAGACCCGTTGTTGTCAATATTATACCCATACACTTCAAATCAACCTAAAACACCAAACAATAGTCAACCCGAGATATTTTCTAATCCTACTAACCCCTTTGAAACATCAAATGAACAATCTTCCACTAGTCAACCCAAAGCATATGAGGTCTCTTTAGCACCCATTTATGACCTCCACATGATTTCATCACAAAACACATCTACCCAATAGTCTACATCCTCACCAAGCCCTTCTACAAGTTCTACACCTCCCCTAAGTAATACCACTACTTCCTCATCCACTCCTTTGGCCTCCTCACAGGTAAAAACACCTCCAATGAGTTTTGGCATTTTCTATTGTTGTATCCTCCCAACAAGTTACTAGTCCCATTCAAAACATCACCATGTCCATCCCTGCAACTACACCACTAATCAATACTAGTGTCATTGCTAGCACTCACCCTTGTTTCACAATACATACCACAACCTTCACAACCACTGATCTCCATGCCATAATCTACACCCCTAAAAACATCCCACAATACAGTATCCCACAACAAAGCATCCAAGTAATAGGCACCATCCTCTCACCTCTTCTTTTTCCTTTCAGTCAGTCACTCACATATTCACAACCACTCACTCATACATCAATGCCATCACAGTACCAGTACATACAAACCTCACACCCTATAGCCTCCCAACAAGGTTCTTCATCTCATCAAAACATCCCACAATAGAACATCCCTTATCATCAAAGTCAAAGTATCCCTCAAAAAATGTTCCTTATCAAATAAAATATACCACAAAAAACATACCTCAATACAACACACCTCAACAATATGTACCTCAAAAACATTCGCAATACCACATCCCACAACAACAAAATGTTCCTCAAGCAGAATGTTCCCCAAAAAAACATTCCCTACCAACAAGGCATTCCTCAAATGATATCATACATACTCACAACCCAATCCAATCTTTATTCAACTGGCTCACCCTCACATAAAACAAACTCAACCTGATCCTCTCCAAGCCCTTTTAAACCACATATCCAGTCTCGAAGTTTACTTCATCCTCATCCAAGAATGTGCTCTCTTATGATCAAATTTGCAATGAGCCCATTCATCCTTTGGTACCATATAAACCATATCACCTCACTGGGAACTTCCTAAGTTCATCAAATTTTACAACAAGGAATATCCCCAACAAACATACATATGTGCCTTCCGTCACGCATGTTATCTAATAGCTCATGACCAAGACCTGATGTTGAGGACCTTTCCCATGTCCCTCATCGGTCTCACCTTAGATTGGTACAACAACATTTCATGCAACATTCCCTATTCTCCTTTACACAACTTTCCCAACTTTTCTTAGAACACTTTTCCATAAACATAGCACACAAAATCACTATCAATGACCTATATGCCATCAAAAAATTTGAAGATGAATCTATCACTGATTTTTTCACCCATTGGAGAGGTGTCACTAATCAACTATCCTTTACATTACCACAAAAAAATTAATCGAGGTCTTTTTCATGCATGTGCCAAACATATTTCATCTACACTACAAATCCAATCATTTCAAACTTTTGATGAGGCTTTCACCATGGCCCATAAATTGGAATTGTGAGCTTTAGAAGATGGGATGAGTTAAGCTTTGTCCTAAGAAACCCAAAGTTGAATTCCCATCTAAATCACCATCCCATAATGATAAGTCTAAAACATCGCCAACATTGTCATAGTTAAATCCACTCCCAAGGAGAGACACACCACCAAGTGTCCCCATCAACAACATAATTATACACCTATAGGAGAGACTTATAGCACAATTTTTGACAAACTACTTGCTTCCAACATGATATCTCTCCCTCCTATCTCGACCCATCAACATATCAATATCTAAACCCATTTGGTACCGAGATAATGAACTATTGTAAATATCATAGGTCAATGGACATGACATGAAAGGTGTCGTACATTCCACAATGTACTTCAAGATTTGATCGACAAGGGTGAGCTCCACTTAGACAATCCAAATGCACCCCAAATCAAAATCTTGACATATTTAAGAAACCTTTTCGAATCACCCTTCATCCTCCGATCAACCACAAACAAATGTTGTCCACACCATCAATACAATAACTAAAATAGAGCCTATCCTTCCTACATCCTCATCACTTACCAAATCAAAACCTACGGAACCAACGTCAACACCAATGAGCCTAAAACTATGACTACTGAGTCTTCACATTGAAAACATCACTAAAACCCTTCCTACATCCTCGTCACTTACCGAATCAAAACTTGCAAAATCAACACCAAAATCCAAAGTGATCCCAAAGCTATTACACCTCCATCTGTTAAAAATATTACTAAAACTATTCCCATGCCTTGTTACATGCCATTATAGAACCCACACCTACATCCTCTATGTTCTCTGAGATTACACCTAAAACCACATCAAAAAACAACCCAAAATACCCGCTACCTCAAGGAAATCAGACCTTTTTGTTGCTTCCTCATCAACCACACCTAGTTCATCCAAAACCAAAAACACCTCATAAATAGGGTATTGTTCAGTTTTCAAAATCCCTCAATATGTTTTTCCCGATCAGAGTCCTTTTTACATGGACCTCACTCCCTTATACCTGTTAATCACCCTATTATTACAGGATCAAAATCCCCCAATCAAACCCCTACACTAAGTCCATATCCTGCACCTTTTACACAACCCAACTATCCACACCAATGATCACCCATACGGGTCCTCACCCTTTACCCATCACACAAACCAACTATCCTCACCAATGGCCACCCATACAAGGTCCCTCACTCTCACATGTTACACAATCTGACTGTTCATACCAAATACCACCCACATGCTCCTCATCCACCACTCTTCACGATGACATCTAGAAATCCTCCATGACCAACAAATAGGCAACTTGTGGCTAAACAACTAATCTTACCTCCTCCTGAGAGGAATACAGATGCAACCTTGTCACCATCCATGTCCACCAAAAGGGCATTATGCCACCATCTTAGATGATCTCCTTCAATGATCACTTATTACTACCACCTCCTAAACCATCGGATCATCATGGATGGAAGCCTTCCTAGTATGACTTCAATATTTTTGTGATTACCATAGAACATGTGGCCATTCCATAGAAAATTATAGAGCCTTTCACTTGAAGGTACAAGAACTTGGGAAGTCCACTCTTCCTTCCTTCTCAATCAAACACAACACCAACATCAATATCATCATCATCAAAAAACTAAAGAATCTATCCTAAAGCATCTGATCATCAAGTCGATGTGTTGTACACATCACCACCCATTCACAAAATTATGACAAAGAATCATCGAGCCTAAGAAAGGTAAAACCTCCATCATTATACCTCCACCTCCTGAATTATCAACTTCATCTGATAAACCTAAGGTATCTATTTCCTTATCTCTAGGAGGATTCTAATCAAACACCATCATCAAAAGCCAAAATTTTCCATACAAGTAGAAACACCTCCTTTCACCGCAATATAGAAGGTTATTATCAAACAATTACACCAATCTCCCATCAGAATGTCACTTTATGAACTAGTCCAAACATCACCTTTTCACAAACAGGCCATGATAGAAGCCTTCAATCCATCACTGTACCATCCAATGATCCAGTTCCATTCACAAACTTTTGTGGGTGCTCTCAAAGCATCCACCTCTATATCTTTTGAACCATCTAAAATTCCCTCTCTCAGACAAAGGACCATGACCTACCACTCTTCATCACCACTCAGATCAATGACATCTCTATCAAGAGGGTCATGATTGATAGTGGTGTCAGCCATCAATATCATATCATCCCTCACTTTTGACCAACTCAAATTACCCAATACCATCATCACTCAAACTCTGGTCCTATTACGATCCTTCAATGACATGATCACACCCACATTAGGCATTGTTATACTCCCACTTAAAGTTGGCATCAAAACCTATCCCTAAACTCTTCTATATTATAGAAGGAGATTTTCAATACAACATGTTATTAGGACACCCCTGGATATGTACCATGTGTTGTGTTCCTTCCACCCTCCATCATTGTCTCAAATATAAACATGAAGGTCATAATTTCACTATCCCCACTGATCCAAATCCATTTGTTGATTGCTACATGATGTACCACCCAAATGACATCCTTGTACCAAAATCCACACCTGAGCCATCTGATGAAGCATCCACTAGTGCATATATCCCTTCTTCCAAGTTACTAGATGATTCCTCTCTTGGTGAGGCTATAAAATTCCTTACACTCGGAGAATATCATCTCCTCATGCTTAACTCCATCCCTTCACCCAAAACATATGGCCACCCTGACAAGCAACCCATGTATGACCCAAATGTAGGAGATGTTATTTCTTATGGTATCCTGTATCTCAAAACAAACCTTATTTATGGAGGACTCGATAACCCTCCATCTCAGGCTATCAATCCACACCATGATCATGCCATTCACATTGAACTTCAAATCCCTTGACAATCCCAACTTCACCCGCATGTATCTTCTTCATCGTGCATGTGGAGAGGTTTTGGCCTCGGACACTATGAACAAGGAACCCATGATCAACCCATCCTATGTTCCCTTAAAGCTCATGAGAAAAGTGGTTTAGGCTATAAAAGATTCACCTCGAGATGTGTGAAGCCACTACATCTAAACTTGCTACATCCCTAACTATTTCGAACTAGAACCATCATCACCAACAAACCCTGAAGATCCCATGGACACATGACATGACATTGTACCCATCCCACCTAATTTTTTTAATCAATGTTATATCTTTAGGGCCACTTACTTATCAATCCAATCACTCCACTAAATCATTACCCCTTGTTTGGCTAGAAATGGTTGAGGAAGATTCACCTATTGTAGATATCCTCCTAGTGTCAAGATGACCAAGATATCCTTTCCCATATGGGAGTTGAAGACCATTTTCTTTAGAAATCCCTACCATCTATGACACACAATGCTCCTTAATGAATCCACCCTCGACGTTAACTTAGGTACCCCTCAAGATCCTCACATAGTTAAGGTCAGTTGGTCAATCTCTAGATCCACAAGAACTAAATGATTTCACCTCATTCTTAACAAAATATCACCAAGCCTTCACCTAGTCATATAGTGATATGCCCAAAATCGATCCTAACATCATCATACACAACATAGTCATGTATCCCAATGCTAAGCTAGTTAAACAAAAACTCCATAAAATGCATCCCTTATATCTCTCCTTATTAAGGAAGAGTTGCAATGCCTCTTATCTGCCAACTTCATCATACCCATTGACTATCCAGTGGGTCTCCAATGTTTTCCCCATAACTAAAGCTTCAGGTAAAATATACACATCTGCAGATTTTAGGGATCTCAATCTCACATGTTTGAAAGATGATTTCCCTCTTCCAAACATAGATCAACTCATCGACCTAACATTTGGCCATGAAATTCTCTCCCTCATGGATGGATTCTCTGGTTATAACCAAATCCTCATCACACCACGATCAACACAAAACTTCTTTTATCACTCCTTGGGGAACCTTCTACTATCATGTCATGCCCTTTGGTCTTAAAAATGTAGGGGCTATGTATCAACATGCCATGACATACATTTTCCATGATCTCATCCACAAAATTTTGAAGACTGTTGATGACCTCTAGGAAATTCTAAAACATGAAAAAACCACCTTGACATCCTTGAATCTATCTTCACTCATCTCATCCAGTTTTGTCTTCATCTTAATCCTGTAAAGTGTGTTTTTGGTGTCCTAACTGGAAAATTTTTTAGGATTCATTATATCCATTTGAGGCATGAAGTTGACCTGAAAAATTTAGAGAAATCATTGAAATGCCTCCACCATCCAATCTTAAGCAACTACGTAGCCTCCAGGTAAATTATAGTCCATTGACATTTCATATCATAACTTTTTGACCATTTTCAACCATGTTTCACCATCTTCTTCACAAGGACATAGAATTTCATTGGGATTATGATTTCAAAAAGCCTTTGAAAAATCAAATAGTATCTATTATCACCACATGTGCTTACCCCACCTCGTGAAGGGAGCCATTCTATCTATACATATCCACTTCATAAACATGCTCTAGGAGCTATGCTCACCCATCATGATAATCAAGGTTGTGAACAAGTCATATATTACATTAGTCACACACTCCATGAATATGAAACATGTTACTACATCGAAGTTGAAAAATTGTGTTGTGCATTATACTTTCACCACCTCCAAGCTCGACATTATCTCCTCAATCACAAGACATATGTCATCACTAGTTTTAATCCACTTAAAACCATGCATGCTAAACCTTATCATAATGATCACATAACTCGATGGCTTATGCTCATGACTGAATTTGACCTCGAAATCATATCTCATAAATCTATTAAAGGTCAAGCCATTGCAGATCAACTTTCGATGCACCCCTTTTAGATAATCAACCACCTCATGAACATTTCCTGATGAATCTATCAACAACATCGATGAATCTGATTTCATCCCGTTAAAATGACTCTCTTCTTTGATGGTGCTAAATGCCAAGGGGGGAGGAGTTGGATTTGTTATCATACCACCCTAGAACATTCCACTTCCATTATCATTCAAACTTAACTTTGAATGTACTAACAACATGGAAGAATATGAAGCCTTAATCATGGGTCTAAACACCACCATTCTCTAGGTGCCCACATCCTGGAAATTTATGGAGATTCACAACTCATCATCAGTCAAGTTAAAGGAGAATATCAATGTAAAAATGAAATCCTTCAAAAATATAAAGTTTTTGGTTCAACTTTCTCCTCGGTGCATTTGATCATTACACCATTCAAGCCATTTCATGATCTTCTAATAGGTTTCAGAGACACTATGGCATCCCTGGATCCCTCATCCCTTTTGAAATAGAAAAATCAAAGGATAAGACTAAAATGTTCTATGGTTATTCAACACTTAGACCATCCTTCACATCAAAATGAGTTTCCTTCCATCAATAATATTGATAACAATCCACCCGATCTATGGTACACACAAATATATGACTATCTCACCAAATCTAAATTACCATTAGATTTATTACATGGAGCCAAATGATCCTTTCTTCAACATCGTCACTCACTTTGTCATCATAGGTGGCATCCTTTATAAATGTAGCTTTGACAACATACTATTATGATGCCTTAAAACACATGAATCAACCAAATAAATCGAAGAAGTCCATGATGGTATTTGTGGTGGTCACTTAGTGGTAATGCCATCACTAAACATGTGTCATATGGATAGGGTATTACTAGCCTACCATCACTAAATATTGTTGTGCATACGTAAAGAAGTGTGTCAAATGCCAACTCCATTCAGATCTCATTCACGTCCCTAGTCAAGCATTACAACCTTGCTCAAGACCTATGGCCTTTCTCTCAATGGGGTTAGACCTCATTGGTGCAATCAATCCAAAATCATCCCAACAACATCATTCCATAATCACAACAACTGAATATTTCACTAAATGGGTTGAGGCCATCCCTTTAACCTCAAAAAATATGGACCCATCATCAATTTCATATATCAAAATATCATATGTCACTTTGGTATCCCACATAAACTCATCACAGATAATGGAAAATCCTTCAAAAATAAGGAGGTTAAACAACTCTGTGACACATTTAACATCAAACTTAGTTTCTCATCACCATATTATCCTCAAGAAAATGGATAGGTTGAGGCCTCTAACAAAACACTTAATAAAATCCTTATGAAAATGGTAAATGACACAGTAGGTAGGAATTGGCATCTCCATATCTTGTTTGCTCTCTAGGCCTATTGAACTAGCATTCACACACCTATGGGTGCTATGCCCTATTCACTTGTCTATGGATCTAAAGCCATTGTACCTCTTGAGGTTCAAATTCCATCACTTTGTGTATCTCTCAAATATTTCATCCCTCGAAAGAATATCACTAGACCGCTTAACACAACTAGAATTGTTAGATGAAAAGCATCTAGACCCTGAACATCATCAAGTCTATCAACAAACATATTAGTAGAGCATACAACAAACATGTCAAAGAGCATTGACTTTAAAATTGGTGATCTTGTACTTAAATAAAATCAAAATGTTACTACATTAGAATGAAGTAAACATGGAAAGTTTTCCCCCAATTGGATTGGTCCATATGTTATTACTCACAAGTATGGGTCAAGAGTGTATCATCTCACTTCTCTTGATGGGGAACCCAAAAAGGAACCTTTGAATGCTTTGCACTTGTGGCCTTTCTATTATTAAATGATTGATTGTCATGACAGTAGTTCTAGTCAAATCCATCACCTTATCATTGCAATGATTCCTTCCTTTACAATGAACCCCTTGAAATCATCACACTCATCTATCTAGACCATGACATAGGGGCATGTGTGTGTAGGTCACAAGCATGCCTTATCCCCTCCTCAAAAATGGTTTATTAGGGTTTTGACCCTCAACTCAACAATATATGAAAAAAAAAAAAAAAATCATTTGGATGTTTATCTTGTCAAAACATCACATTATAATAGATTGATCCCTGAAGGAAAACTATTCACAAAATTCTAAATCATTATTAAAAATATCAAAAGTAGATTTTCCCTCGAAGGAAAGCTATTAATTAAAGTTATCGACCGATCCCTTGAAGGATGGCCATCTAGTCAAAAATCAAAATGTAGACCATACCCTCGAAGGATGGCTACTCATGTAAAAAGGCTTCCCGCTTTGATCAACCTTCAAAAATACATCAAATCAAAAGCATCCAGAAAGCTTCCCACATCGATCAACTTTCCCATCATGGAAAACTTCCCACATTGATCAGTTTTCTTCAAAAAATTATGTGAAAATTGGGGCATCAATTCCCTATAAATCTGTTGAAAAGGAGACCCTTTTTCCCACATCGGTCTACACACAACATCCCCTTTTTTCATCCTAGAAAAATACAATCATTCAAACCCACATTCCCATCATGGTTTATGTAACTACCCATTGATAATCTTATTTAACATCTAAAAGGCTACAAGTGCAAAGTGTTTTCGAAACCCATCACATATACCAAAATTCATAGTGGGGAAATTGTTCCATTTTTTCACTTTATTTCATTTAGTTACATTCTTGATCATTAGATCACGTTTTAGAAGAAACATTAAAATCAATCAAACATCAAAATCACATCCAAAACATATTTAATCAAAACATTCTAACAATCTATATCCATCAAAATCCATCTAAAATATCAACATATTACAACATCTAACATATACTAATCAAATTACAAGAACAAGTCGTGAACCATCATCACCATCATATATATATATATATATATATATATATATATATATATATATATATATATATATATATCAATAATCACATACATCATCATCATACATACTAAAAAATCAATATAATAATTTGAATAATCAATATATCATCATCCAAAATGGGCTTCTATGAGCCTATGACATCATATACAATCATGTAGTAAAATCAACATCTCTAGCATCGTGTTGGCACCACCCTCTCCTCTAGGAGCAGGAGTGCCTCTAGCTGCACCCGTATCTCCACCACCTCTATGAACACTCATAACAATAGCCTCACCTCCATGGCTCCTCCCTCACCATCCCTCTCTCTCTCTGGCCTCTAAGGTGGTTGTCCCACACTCACCGCACTAGCACTAGGCCTCGCTGTTGTGGCCACCCCTTGGGCAGCCACGTGATCAACATATAAGGTGGCATCAAGGTAGCTCTTGATAATCAAATCAACATAATAATCCCTCTCCACTGCACAACCTCATAATGCACCACTAAAATCATCTAGAGGAGGGTGCTGATGCAAATGCTCCCTCTACCTACCAAACTAAGCCATCACTAACAACTTCTGCACTAGATATGGAAGGCCCTGTGATCCCCAAGGCCTTCCTCAGTGTATCTATGTGTCCCTTGTACTTGTCTCTATCATAAGAGACATGTACAAGTTACACTAAAGGCTATCTCACTCAATGATCAATCATCCATCCTCTCTGTGATGAGGGTATCATGAGACTCCAGAAGGTCATCATGCTCTCTCTGAGTGGCATCTCTCTCCCCCTCCACTATGGCCTTCTCGGTCATCACTACTGCAATAGTCATAGCTATGACATCATCACCCTCATCCCTCTCATCCTCGGTGTATGTGCTCCTTTGCCACCCGAGCATGTACTCTCGACCATCTATGTTTCCCTCTCTCGCTTACCCTAGTCGATCAAAAGTCCTCAATGATCGGCCCACCATGTAGTAAAATCTGGAGTCACCCCTACATCATCAATAGAACAATCTAGCCATCATCATCAAGACCCATAGCTCCTACTACTCATCAATAACTATAAGGCCTCACTACAATAGCACTCGGAGTCTTGGTATCCCCATCCTCCCACCTATACTACACTAGATCCTCGGGTATACCATGTGTCAATCCAAACTACCTCCTAACACGACTGAAATGAAGAATCTCATCCTCTCCAACTCTATGACCTTGTATCCAAATGTCTTATTATAATCCTAGTAAGTCCTGAGGAAACTCGGGCCAATCATGGAAATCTAGGTACCTCTCCACACCACATCTCCCACCTGTAACCCCGATACCAAGTCTCTATAATAACCAAGCCCCTTGGCCTTCCTCACTTGACCCATATTTCTGGCTCCATCTCATGAAGCCATGATGTCTAACCTCAATATCACAAGGTAGGCCCAATGGATGAGCAATCACAATGTGCTGTGTGCCCAACACTACAACAAGAATCCAACATCAATACCATAATGCTATTATGGATTTTCCAAGCCCACAGCTCTTTGAAGGTATGTTCTAATAAAGTAGGTGCCCACTCAAACATGTATGGTGCTCCATCATCTCAACAACAACATTGGTCATCATCCAAGGAAAATGACCACCTCTTGAATCTGGAAAAGCAAAACATGAAATATTATCATCATCATGGTCATCCATGGACAACCAGCTCTCACAGGCTCATATAACACCTGGTAATCAAATGCCCCTGATGAATACCTCACATCCCGAGCATGCTCTCCATATAACCTCTACATAGTATTCTGGTCTCTCATCCTTAGTAATACAATAAATCACATGTCATGAACCATGGTAATCTCGTAATATGATGAACATCCTCAAGAGTAATGGTCATCTCCCTGTAGGAAGCTAGAAATTATTGGTGGAAGGATTCCACCTCTCCAACAACACCAATATCAAACTACGGCATTTATGAACCCATCTATAAAACCTCATACCACTAAAACCCACTACCTCAAGATGCTCCCAATCCTCATCTGATAAGTCTTCCCTCACCTCATCCAACATCAATGGTATATGATCATGATAGTCAATTGTGCATCCACCTAAAACAAAACACAAGACAAACATTAGTGTCATCACATTAGTATTAGAAATATCATTTATTCTAAGTATTAAAACATCAACTCTATTGTCCAAAATCTACTAATAAAAAAGTGACATTATAATATCAACATCAATGATATTGACATCCAAAAATATACACCTAACACCAATGGCAACCATAAACATTCCAAAAATTGAAAACATTTATCAAAAACCATACTTTTCTATTTAACATACAAATTGTTTTTATCACAGGTGAATGAATCATCGATGATTCACCTCAATTAGTGATTGAAGGAATCATTGGTGATTCTTACTACTCAAAATTAGGGCATCCGCGTGCCCCCAATATGGAAATGAATACCACAAAACACCCAAAATTTTCACAAAAAATGACACAAAAATGGGATTAGAAACCTACCTCGGCCATCAGAGGCTTGTGTTTTCTGCTTAGAGGATGCCATTTTGTCAATTTTTCTCCAAACCACATTTTTCACACCAACAGTCACTCTGTCAAAACGTTTTTACCACACTCACAATATGGTAAAACAACAATGCTTTTGGGCTATTTTTATCCCTTCTTTTTTACGTGATGTAATCACCAGTGATTGCACTAATCACCGACGATTGGCTTCCTTTAGGCATACATGCCCATATTGCCCTAAACTATGACATTTTCACTTTTACACAAGTGTGTCATATTTTCAATGGACCTTAGCCCTTGAAATTTTGAATCAAAAAAACATAGTCAAAATTGGGATTTGTTATTCGTCTATGGGACGTGAGAACTTTGGCCCCCATCACTTTATTTTCCCATTCGTCAATTAATCTAGCAGGGATCATATGTCTATAGGCATAGAGATAGAGAATGCAAAAAAACTGAAACTAGTGCTAATAAGGTGATACACCAAAGGAGTGGTGAGCATTTTTTACTTCTACAAATTGAAAAAGTTCATAAAAATGCAAAAAAACTTCATGCACAAACAGATAACTGTAATGGAGGGTCAGAAATGAATCAAACAACACAAACAAAGGATTAAAACTCATTCACAGAGCCTGTATTGTCATTTTTACATCAAAAACCACTTGCATTACAACACTTGAGAGGAAAAACATGTTATAGTCTTGGAAAAGGTCTGGTTTTCCACAAAAATCACTTTCAAAGTGACAGAGGGAGCCTGCAATACATGAAAAATGTTCAACCCCTTTGAAAATGAGCCAAATCCGGCTTTTACAGTGCCAGCCATGACCCCAGGAGAGAGAAATGCAGGAAAACGTAGGAGAGCTTCAACCACTAACCCAAAACACATTAAAACAGCATGGACATCCTTATAATCCCATCCCCGACATTTTTAGCCATGCTGGGAGAGAATGCGAGCAATTCTTCATTAAAAATGGTGGTTGAAATGTCATTTCTGTCCATGACTATGTGCCAAAGGCATTTTTCATTTTCTCTCTCCAAAATCCATCAAAATGCAAAAATGACCCCTGGAATCTTGTAGATAATTTCACCATCTTTCCATTGATATAAATAACATGAAAAACTAAGCTCTGGATCGAAAGATATGGCCGTTTGAAATTTTAGGGCAAAACAAGGCCAAATCGGATTGGCGGGCAATTTTTAAATTTTTCACTTTTTGGTCATTTGGAAATTTTTCCAAAAATCCCCATGCTCGCCACTTCAGGAGCCACGTGGCATGTTCTGATTGGATGCGGGCCCTCTGCGCTTCATTTCCCTTTGTTTTTGCCATTGGAAAATTTTCCAAAAATTCCCACCGGCCGATGACCTGAGGACACGTGGCATCACATGATTGGGCGCAGACCTTTCCTTCCTAAATTTTCCATGGGCCTGACTAGTATTTTGAAGCCACTAGACACATGGTGAAACCCCATTGGATGCGGGCTTGCCCCTTCAAATTTTCCATGCGGACTTGTCTTGAGTTTTTGACACCACGACATGTGGTGAGATTCCATTGGTTCGCGCTCGAGGGGGTGATTTTTCCTTTGAAATTTCCTTCTTTTTCCTTTGGGAAAATTTCCCAAACTCTCCCCGCCTTCCATCGGTTCGGGACACGTGGCATAATTTCATTCACCACGGACCCTCTGCAAACATTTTCCTTTTCATTATAGCTTTTGGAAAAAAATCCCAATCTCCTCCCGCGCTCCGCCACTTCCTTGGACACGTGGTGCCATCTCATTGGCTAAGGGTCTTTCAGTGGAAAATTTCCCACAAAAAATCCACCGAGCCATAACTTCAAAAATACATGGAGTTAGGAGGAAAACTTTACCTTTACGGAAAGCCGAGAAAGAGCTCTATACAATGGTGCCATTTCTAGAAATTTTTGAGTGCACGAGAAGAAAAAATTATGACTGAGGCACAAGAGAGGGAAGAATGAAAGGATTTAGCCACAAAATGAGCAAGGGGCACATTTTGGATAACAACTTTGGTGACTCAGAGGGTCATCTCGCCTCTTTGGATGAAGTTACCAATTTCTGAAGCAATTCATTGGGCATGGAGTCATCAAATTCTCTATTTTGTACCCCAACTAACTAGAACACTGCAAGGAGGAAGATGGAGGGTGGAACATCATCTGATGGAGCAAGGCATGTAAACACATTTCCAGGAACAACAAGCTTGTGCCAAAGCACTTAGGGAAAGCAAAACTAATCTACAGCAAAAAAATGTGCACAAGCACTTGGAGGAATGAAATCTAAGCTAATATGTAAAAGGTGGAGAATTCCTTTCAGTAGCAATGCTTTAAATAGATCCGTTGATCTGGAATCGTAGTTCTTCATCATCCAATGAAGATAATTAGAAAGCATTGCTATCCTTACACTTTGTGACCATGTATGGGACACTCCAAATGGCATCAAATTTTGAATGCCTTCCCGGTTTTTCTCTATCTACATCCCATTTTAACACTAGATCTCCAACTTGGAAGGATCTATTATTGGCCTTTCTATCAAAGGTCTTCTTTATCAAAGCTTTGATCCTTCTCCATTGCTTGGGATGCCGATTTCTGATTTCTTGGAGCTCCATCAACTCTACATATCTAACCTCCATGGGCTCAAAATCCAACAACTCCAACTGTTTCATGAGTTCCAATGTTGGCAACTCAAGTTACATGAAAATTGCCTCTCTCCATAAACAAGCTTAAATGGAGAGTTACATGTAGATCTCTTGGGAGTTATCCTATCAGCCCATAAGGCTGATTTCAATTTGGTATGCCAAGACCTCTGACTTTCATCAAGAGTCCTCCTAATGATCCTCAACAAGTTCTTGTTTGTAGATTCACTGGCCATTACCACGAGGGTAATAGTTTGATGAAGTGCTTAGGTAGATCCCATTCTTGACAGCCCACTCGGTCACCTTGGATCTAATGAATGCTAATGCATTATCGATATTATTGTATCAGGTATGCCAAATTTGGTTTCTATTCCCTCATAGAAGTCTAGGATGCTAGATTCATTTGCTTCCTTGAGTGCTACTACTTGATCCACTTGGTGAAGTAATATGTCATTTGTTAAAATCCATTTGTGTCCTTGGCTTGAATTAGGATTAATGACTCAATGAAGTCCAAATAACATTGCATGAATGGCTGGTCAATTGAAATTGGATGCAATGGAAGGGCAGCTAGCCTCTCTTTACTGTGAAGAATGCACAATTTTTGCACCTCTTGATCCATGCATAACAATCACTGAAAATCTTGGGCCAATAATAGCCAGCCCTCATGATCTTTAGATCTGTCACTCTTCGTGCAAAATGACCACCAGCTGGTCCATCATGGAACTCTTCCAACACTCTATGAATCTGATTTGTACCAATGCATCTCAGCAACACTCCATTCACGTCCTTTTTGAACAAAACACCATCAACAAGGGCATATGGAAAAGTCTGCAATCTAAAGTGTCTTCTTTTGGTCTTGTTCATCTCTAGAGGGCATAGACCTGTGTTTAGGAAGTGCATTATGTCTTGGGTCTAGCAAGGAGTGAGAACACCATTATTCTCCTCTTGAGTGCTTTTTCTTCATGGTTGTCTTGTAACGCCAAAACAGCCTCCTTCTCATTACATGCTTCCTTTTGTTTGCTCATAATCAGCTGCTCACACAATCCTCTTCCTCGACCAACTTGGTGACTTTGATCTCAATTTCATACTCCATGACATGAGTAACCTAACCTGCTCTCTTTTCATTCAAGTCTTTGTTGAGGAGGAAATCTTTAACTCCCACATGAGAAACCAGCAACTGAACCTTGTTGTTTGAAACTAGATGCTTGAACTTCTTCAAGCTCCTGATTACTGCAAGAACATGCTTCTCAATGAAAGAATATCTCACCTCATAGTCCTCCAGGATTTGGCTAAAGAAAGCAATTGGCTGCTCATTATTGTCTTTGTTCGCATTGTACCAAAATTGTTGAAATAGAATCATCACCCCCAAATGCATAGAGGATGAAATCCTTGGAGAAATCCAGGTTGATGAGAGTTAGGGCTTGAGAGATGGATTCTTTGATTTCTTCAAAACTTTCCTTGCCTTCTATTATCCATTTGTAAGCCATGCTTTTCTTTAACATCTTGGTGATAGGCTTGACAAGGGCTGAAAAATTTGGGACAAACCTCCGAACAAAATTTATTCTCCCCAAGAAACTTTGAAGGGCCTTCTTATGGCTTAGCAATGGTAGTGCTTTTATGGCTTCAACTCTTTCTAGATCAACTGCTAATCCTTCTTTGGAGATAATGTGGCCAAGGATTTTTCCTTCATGGGCTAGAAAAATACACTTTTTAGGATTCAAGGATACTCCAAATCTTCTACACCTTTGGAACACTTGTCTCAAATGAAAGAGGTGGTCTGCTGCATTTTTTGAAAAAATAGTGATATCATCAAGATATATTAGCACAATGTTGTTAATCAAACCCTTGAACGCCATGTCCATTGCTCTTTGGAAGGTAGCTCCAGCGTTGGACAGCCCAAATGGCATTTTCCTATATGCATAAGTTCCCCATTTGGTTGTAAAGGCTGTCTTGAACTGATCTTCTTCCTTCACCATAATCTAATTATACCCTGAATAGCCATCAAGTAATGAAAACCTCTCAGAGCCAGCAACTACTTGCAAAATCTGCTCCATGGAAGGAAGTGGGTAATGATCCTTGAGAGATGCCCTATTCAAATCTCTGAAGTCAACACACAATCTGATTTCCCCACTCTTCTTTCTAACTAGAACCAAGTTGGCCACCCAACTAGAATGCTTGATAGGGAATATGATCCTTGATTCTATCAACTTATTCAATTCCTTTCTCATGAGAGGCTCCATGTGTGGATTGACTGGCCTTTGTTTTTGTCGATGGGTTTAGTAATTGGATCCAATTCAATGGTGTGTTGAGCTAACTTAGGATTGAAACCTTTCAAATCTTCATAGCTCCAAGCTAACACATCAGGGAATTCTTGACAAAGTTGTATGAACTTATACCTTTCTTGTTCAGTTGTCATCTTACCAATTTGGAGTGATTTGCCTTCTTCCACCAAGATGGACACTAAATCTCCTCCATTGACTTGGACATTTACTTTCTCCTTCCTAAACTTATCATTAGGATTGAAAATGGACTCCAAAGTAATAATTCCCTTTGGTAGTTTGTTGGTTCTCAGTTGTACCACTTGGTCACCATACTGCTGCTCCAACTTTTCCTAATTTTTAGTTGAGAACTCAGTCTCTTCTTGTAAGACATGGATGATTTGCTGATCATTTTCAAACACTTGACAACTTACATTGTTTTCTGGTACTAAAGGCCTCACAATCATATGGATTTTTGGTTGTACCTTGTCTTTTTGGATGCTTTCAACAACGTAAAAGGCTGCCCCAACTACTACAAGCCTGTCAGCAGCTTGGTTCTCTTTTCTAGGAATGGATTTTATGCCAAAACCCTCAAAATCTTCAATGAGGTCCCACACCCTATTTTTGTAGCACTTGAGTAGATCATTCTTGATAGCATGTTGCCCCTTAACTTGGTTGACAATCAACTCACTATCACCAAAGACTTGCAAGTTCTTTATCCCTCTCTTGATTGACCAATGCAATCCTCGTATCAAAGATTCATATTTAGCAGTGGTATTAGAGCATGCAAACTGAAATCTAAAAGATGAATAATACTTAACTCCTTGAGGTGAAACAAGCATAGCTCCCCCTCCTGCACCTTGTCTACTCCTTGATCCATCAAAAAACAACTACCATACCTCATTGTCATCTTTGTGGTCTGGCCTGGTGATGCTGGGAATAGGATGATTTTCTTCATGCATGCAATAGACTCCTAGCTCAGATTCTTCTATTTCTTGATAAGGATCAAAAGCATGCACCTTGTTTACCCATTCATCAAGAGTTAGGTCTAGGATGCTTCCTACCTTGGTGTCAGTTTCATCAGTGCTTAGATAATCCTCTTGATCAAACATTGAACAATTGGTATTGATCTGACTTGGAGTGTAAGGCTCAATGTGAAAGTTTGCAATAGGTTCAGATCTGATTGTGGCCTTTGTTCCATATCTCATTTTGAACAACATGTGTGACCAATCAGCGAGATAAGTAACCTCCATATTGGTGTGAAATCCCTTGATGACATAGGGCAAAGAGTGGTGGAAGATCTATTACTAAGATATCTTGTAAAACAACAACGTTGGGGCATGCATGCAAAGTAAGACTCAAGTCCTTTATCACTCCAATTGTTGTTACTGTTGTCCCATCCAATTGCACTACCCCTTTGGATATGACTTCATATTGAATTCCCAACTGATCAGCTATTTGTTTGGGCATTACTGAACTACTTGCTCTGGAATCAATCATGCGTTATGTACTAATTGGTTTCTAATGATCAATGAAACATAGAATGGAGGGGGCTTCAACACTTTACCTTGTTGTCCTCCATGATTCCCTTCAGGTTGGGCAGCATTTGTGAGCACCTTTTCTTGCATTTTGACTTGCTGATTTGAAGTTGACCAGTCCTTCATGGCAGCTTGTAGCAAATCTCTTTGGCCTAGGATAGATAGTGATTCCCACATTGATATGTTTACATTTTTCTTCTTCATCTGAGCAATGATGTTGAATGGAGATGAAGCATCTCTCTATTGTCCCTTGGCCTGCACATTCATTCCTTGCATATGGGCAGCAACAACTAGCATTTGAGTTGGCCTAAGAGCTATTTTAGGCAGCCCTTGTGTGTTTGGAACTGAATTTTGTTTTCCAATAATTTGTGGAGTGATAGAAGGTTGTGGATTGCTTAGAGCTAATGGCTGTTCTTCACCCAAATTTCTCCTTTTTGACCTTGTGTTGGCTACAACACTTTGGGAAACTGTTTGATTCATGCCACAAAAATATTTTGCTGCCAGTTTACAAGTGTGGTATCATTTGGAGCTTATGCTTTGCTAGAATGTTTCTTGTTGTTGGTTATTTATTTGACTACCTTCACCCTCCACAGTAGTTGTCACCGTTAATGCTTGATTTAAGGCACCGTTGAAACACATAGAATAGTTGTGAGGTTCATTGCATGGGAAACACCAATCATACTCTTGAGCTATGTTGTTTTGCATTGGCACTAATGCCTTAGAGGCATATGTAGCATTGGGATTATAGGGCTGAATAGGTCTATTGGTAGAAGGTCTTGCTTGATTTAAATTTGCAGCTGGATTGGGTGGTCTTTAAGGTTGGTATGGCTACTTGTTAGGCTGAGCTTGAGGAAATTTGGAAGGGAGGTCAAAAACCTTGGGCTTGCTATCTCTTGAGTGTAACTAGCTCATTACCTAAATTTTGCAATTGTTTCATGACTTCTTGAAGTTCATTTGAGGCACTAGAAGATGAAGTAGAAGCTTCACTTGAATTCTGATTTCTAGGAGTGGGAATAGGAGCTAAATTAGGTGTTTGATTAGTACTTGGGTATAATTGCATTAGAGGCCTAGGAGCTAGCTTGCCAGCTTGAATCAAACATTTTTCAGCTCTAATGGCAATGTTGTAAGCAACAGGGATAGTTGTGCCTCCCATGGATTGAATTAACATAGAAATATCAGAGTTTAAAGCTTTAAGGTAATATAGAAAAGAACCTTCTGCTGCTGGCCTTACTGCCACTAGAATTCTCTCCCAAGTCATTTGAAATCTGAAGTTGAAGTCAGTCAGCTACTCATTAGGAGCTCTCTTGATGGTTGTCAGCTGCTCCAAAAGGGACAAGTTATCTCCCTTTTCTCCAAACTGCTCATGGAGGGCTATACATAGCTGCTTCCAATTTTGAATAGATCCTGAGGCAAGACTCCTGAACCATTGCAAAGCTTTCCCTTTGAATGAAGATGTCAGCAGTTTGACAGCAACTTGCATCTCATTGATCTCATGGATTGCACAAATATTAGCAATATCCTTAACATAATCACCAGGAGTGGTCTGATTCTCTCCAGTAAAATATGGGATGTTCTTTAATGCGGTAACTAGGATTGGATTTTGTGCATCGAGAGCAAGTGGGCTCTGCAAAGTGAAATTGACATAGGGGTTGTTTTGTGCCATTCGATTGGCCTTAGAACCCTTATTGATTGAATGAAAGGCTTACTAGGTGGAGGATTTGAGAGAGTTCTGTTTGGTGGAGATGGAGACCTTTGAATTCTCCTCCCTCTTTTCCTTCTTCTTGGAGATAACTATAGATACTCAAATAGCACTTCTTCTTCTCCAACTCTTGACCTTGTGGTGATTCTTCTCATGAGTTTTCAGGTCTGCACTACTAAAACCAGCTGATTCTTCTTCCTTGGAGTCGCTAGATGTGTAATTTAGGGCTCTTTTAAGCAAGAAACTTACAAAAATGCACATAAATTTGTTTCCATGAAGATGAAGACCTCTAAGGTCCCACCGGGTGTGCCAAAATTGTTGTTGCAAATCAGCAGCACCCCTGGATGTTGATCAGGCTTCTAGTTTGACATCTTGGACATCCAGTGTGATTACACAACATTGAATCCTCTCCCCAAGTGTGGGACTTGTAAAAATGGGAAAATATTCTCCAGTTTAGAGGCTGGTTCCTCAACTCCTCTGATCAGATGTATTACTTGCAAGCTATACAGAGGTTTCAAACTCAAAATCATACTCTAAATTCCAAAGTGGATAGAGATAGAGAATGCAAAAAAACTAAAACTAGTGCTAATAAGGTGATACACCAAAGGAGTGGTGAGCATTTCTTACTTCTGCAAATTGACACAGTTCATAAAAATGTAACAAAACTTCATGCACAAACTGATAACTGTAATGGAGGGTCAAAAATGAATCAAACAACACAAACAGAGGATTAAAACTCATTCACAGAGCTTGTATTGTCATTTTTACATCAAAAACCACTTGCATTACAACACCTGAGAGGCAAAACAAGTTGTAGTCTTGGAAAAGGTCTAGTTTTCCACAAAAATAACTTTCAAAGTGACAGAGGGAGCCTACAATACATGAAAAATGTTCAACCCCTTTGAAAATGAGCCAAATCTGGGTTTTACAGTGCCAACCACGACCCCAGGAGAGAGAAACACGGGAAAATGTGGGAGAGCTTCAACCATTGACCCAAAATTCATTAAAACAACATGGGCATCCTTACAGTCCCATCCCCTAACATTTTTCACCATGCTGGGAGAGAATACGAGCCATTCTTCATTAAAAATGGTGGTTGAAACGTCATTTCTATCCATGACCACGTGCCAGAGGAGTTTTTCATTTTTATCTCTCCAAATTCCAACAAAATTAAAAAATTACCTTGGAATCATGTAGAGAATTTCACCATATTTCTATTGATATAAAGAACGTGAAAAAATGAGCTCTAGATCGAAAGATATGGTTGTTTGAAATTTTAGGTCAAAACAAGGCCAAATCAGTTGGTGGGCAAAAATTTTAAATTTTTCACTTTTTGGTCATTTGGAAAATTTTCCCAAAATCCCCACGCTCCGCCACTCTAGGAGCCACGTGGCATGTTCTGATTGGATGCGGGCCCTCTGCACTTCATTTCCCTTTGTTTTTGCCATTGGAAAATTTTCCAAAAATTCCTCGCCGGGCCGATGACCTGAGGACACGTGGCATCACATGATTGGGTGCGGGCCCTTCCTTCCGAATTTTCCATGGGCCTGATGGTATTTTGAAGCCCATTGGACATGTGGTGAAACCCCATTGGATGTGGGTTTGCCCCTTCGAATTTTCCATGTGGGCTTGTCTTGAGTTTTTGCACCACCTGACACGTGGCGAGATTCCATTGGTTTGCGCTCGGGGTGATTTTCCTTTGAAATTTCCTTCTTTTTCCTTTGGAAAAATTTCCCAAACTCTCCCGCCTTTCACGGTCCTCGGGACACGTGGCACAATTTAATTCACCGCGGACCCTCTACAAACATTTTTCCTTTTCATTTTAGCTTTTGGGAAAAAATCCCAATCTCCTCCCGCGCTCCGCCACTTCCTTGGACACGTGGCGTCATCTCATTGGTGCGGGTCTTTGGGAAAATTTCCCACAAAAACTCCACTAAGTCATAACTTCAAAAATACATGGAGTTAGGAGGAAAACTTTACCTTTTTGGAAAGTGAGAAAGAGATCTATCTAATGGTGCCATTTCTAGAAAGTTTTGAATGCCCGAGAAGCAAAAATTATGACTGAGGCACAAGAGAGGGAAGAATGAAAGGAGTTAGCAACAAAATGAGCAAGGGGCACATTTTAGATAACAGGAAGCTTTTGAAACAAAAAAAAATTGTGTTCACTGTATTGCATTCTAGTGGAATCACCCATATAAATAAACCCTCTCATCATTTTTGTCTAACGGTTTGTCAAAAATCGTGAGACAAAAAGGAAAAAATGTAGACACCAAAAAATCACACAATCTTATCTCACATGAATAATCAATTAAATATTATCGTTCGCATACCATTTTATAGCTCAATTCATCCATTCAAGTGGTCAAGCTTATTACAAATTCCCTAAACCTAATTCATTTATACCATACCCCTTTAATTAATTAATTTACTAAAATCATATCACCCATCTCGAAGTTAATTAATTAATTTATTAGATAATTAAATGATTAAATCCACTCACTCACACACATCATCATGTTGACTCATCCACACTCACTAGTCATAACTAATTTCAAATAGGCAACCCTCTAAAAATACTACTCTAACCACCTCTAGCTTATCCCTATAACCACTTCTCAATCCTCACTAGTTAGGACTAGTTTAAATTTGGCAACCTACCAAATTATCCCTACTCTATCCTAACCACTCATGCCCACTTCTAACTCCCACACTCAACCTCTCCAAGTCATTTAGTTATGATTCCCCTAAATCCCCTTGCATCCAAGTTCAAAATGGAAGGTTTATCACCTCATATCTCCCCTAACTTAAATTGGCTAAAATTGCGGCGATTATCCGATCGTCAAAAATCTATATAAACATGTTTCTCTACCTATTTGGAGGAGGATTTTGCAAGGAATTCATGACCATTCATGACTATCTTCACAAACCAGAGCACTATCAAATTTTTTTAGACATCCAAGAAATTTTACCACACTCTCATCAACACGATTCAACATCTCACACATCCTTTCGGGCATTTTTGGAGTTGTAGAGGGCTCTTTTAGCTTCCGGGAACATCCACAACCAATATTTCATCACCATTTATCATAAAAAGGTTCATTTTTCTCATCGAAATTATGTTTTCATCCACGAAATAGTCTAATTAGGTCATTATTTACTTTCTTTGTATTTGAATACATGATTGTTTCATCTTAGGACGCTTAGATTGTTTCATTTACCGATCTATTACTATTTCATAGAATCACGCGATTCCTATTTTTTCTATCAAACATTAGTAATCAAATTTCATTAGGAATTTTTATTAGTTGGTGCATGCTTTTGTGTTACTAAAATGTGTTCCAAGATGGATTTTGTCTATGGTCATATCATGTACTAGTCATCTCATTACTAGTATCGATTCGCTACCAATTTTCCGACACCCCTTACCTTTGGGAGCAATATTATTTGTTACATGATCTAGAGATATGTGCAATTCACATGGCTCCCTTTTGACAAAGGTTAGAAGTAATCTTCACATCCACCGACAAATTTGTGAAGCAACCTAGGAATTTTGGGAGGCATATTATGAGGTCGAGAGGATCAAAGTTGACCTTGCATTGTTCGGGTACAACTATAAAGTAGACCTAAACATACCACAGACACCCGAACTACATCGACTACTACATTGAGAGCAACATCAACCTCCCGGACACCGATTTTTATCTTTCACGTCTATACAACACGGAAGAGGAGATCTATGACTTCTTCATGGAATATTACATCTCTAAACCTGATTCCTACTTCACCGAAGATGATGATTTTTCCTGCTATGTAGGGTCAAACTTCTCAAAAAAATCTTAACAATGAATTGGATTCCAACTTAGGATTCTAGCTTGTTGTATTTGCATTTCATTACTAGGAGCTGATGTGTGGATTATTCTAAATAAGTGATAAATAGTTAATCACATTTTTCATCTATCGTATATTGTCCTCCATATTCTCATCAATAAAGCTTAAGTGTTTCAAAAGTAGGTTGGAATCTAGGTAAGGAATTCCCTTGACTTTGGGAACTGGACTTTATTAGGAAACCCACCTCCCTATTTACTAACTCCATTTTGTGTAAGTGTGTTTTATTGAGGCTTAATCACAAGGAAAAGAAGTCTAGTTCATTATTCATAGAGCATAAAACATCATACACCTATCACACCTCACGGGTACCAGGGGAAACCTTTCGTATTGAGGTTGAGAAATTTTTACCCCCTTGTAATATCATACCTAACCCCTAAGGTAAAATTTTTCTCAACATATAGTTATAGTTTCCCTAATGGATGTGCATTATATTTTGGAAGGTTTAGTAATCCTTGAGTGCCTTTTGTAAGATTTACAAGAGATTCTCACAATTCAATACCATATGATTTCAAGTTACTAAATGAGGTAGTGTTGACCTTCATATATATGGTTATGAAGGTAAACTATAATGATAAGGCTAACTTAAGAGGATAAAAAGACTCAACAAATAAGAGTGAATTTATAGAGGTGGATAATCTGTCAATGTAGGATTGTACGGGTTGACCAAGACTAGATTTTATAATTTGACCGAAATATGCAATTTTTAACAGGAGAAGGTAAATCAAAACTAGAAGTTGGAGAATTATGGTAAGATATTAATCATTGATTTTATGGACTTGTATTAAAAAAATTTGATATACATTAGTGTATAGAAATAAGAAATTTTGGATAAAGATGGTAAATAACCCCGATTAGGAATAGGATGTGGTTTTTTGTCTTAGCCAACAAGCAAAATTGCAATAATTAGTTTCAAAAGGGTAAATTTCCAAATTTGAGTGTCTACACACCCATGTGACACATTAAATACATGTTTGATACATTATATAATTGTACAACACTACACCCATTTTACACTCTAAAACCCCATGTGACATACTTAACACCTAAGAGACACCAATTTAACAAACTAAAGACCCACATGACACCCTTAACACCTATGTTATGTGCACTAAACACCCGTGTGACACACTTAACACCCATATGAGACACTAAAAACACTTTGACACCTTAAACACTCATGCAACACCTTAAATACCCATTTTACACATTAAACACCCTTAACACTCATGTAAGACACTAAACAACTATTTAACACAATAAACACTCATGTGACACGCTTAACACTCATAGAAACCCTAAACACTCATTTCACACGTTAAACACCCATTCAACACCCTAAACACCTATGCAACACACTTAGCACCCATGAGAGACATTTAACTCCCATTTGAAACCTTAAACATCCATGCAAAACCTTAAACACCCATGTGACACCCTAACCACCCATGTCGCATAATAAACACTCATAAAACACACTAAATGCCAAGTTGACATAGTAAAAAAAACATTTTACATACCTAAGACCCATGTTTTGACACACTAAACATCCATAGAACACCTTAAAAAACCATTTGATACACTAAACACCCTAAAAATCATGTGACACACTAAACACCTATAAAACACCCTAAATGCCCATGAGACATACTAAACATGCATGTTACACCCTAAATACCCATTTGACACATTAAACAACAATTTGACACACCTAACACCCATTATATGACACACTTAACACCCTAAACACCCATGTGACACCCTAAACAATCGTGCAAGACCATAAACACCCATTTGACACCCTAAACAAGCATGTGAAACACTAAACACTTATGCTGATGCTCTTAACACCTAAGGATACTATAAACACCTATATGACAAATAAACACCCTAAACTCCCTTGCGACACTCAAAATACCCGTTTAACACCCTAAACAACCATTTCATACACATAACACCCAATACACTAATTTAACACACTAAACACCCATGTGACACATTAAACACCTATCTGCAATGCACTAAACACCCATGTCATACCCTAAACACCCATTTCATACACTAAGCACCATAAACACACATGTAACACACTAAATAACTATAATACGCTATAAAAACCCATGTGATATACAAAATATCCATATGACACCCTAAATTCCCATTTGATACCCTAAACACTCGTGTGACACCCTAAAAAATCATTTGTGAACCTAGTACATATTTTGTGACACACCAAACACCTATGTGACATAGTTAACACCTAGGTGACACCATAAAAACCCATGTACATAACACGCTTAGAACTCACATAACACCTTAAAAACCATTTGGAAACCTAAACACTCATGTAACACCCTAAACAATCATGTAACATACTAAACACCCATATGACATCCCGAACACCCATTTGAAACACTAAATTACCATTTAACACACCTAACACCCATGTTGTGACACACTAAACACCCATGCAATATCCTAAACACCCACATGACACCCTACACACCCATTTGACACACTAAACAACCTAAACACCCATACAACACACTAAACACCAATGATACACCCTAAACACCCATGTGGCTTACTAAACACATACATGCCACCTTAAACACCCATTTGACATAGTAAACAATCATTTGACACACCTAACACAAATGTTATGACACACTAAACGCTTATGTGATACCTTAAACCCTCATGTGACACTCTAAACACCCATTTGGAACACTAAAAACTCACACAACATGTCAATACAAATCAAAAAAATAAATACTATAAAGTGTATTTGTTATTACCATGGTACACTTTCAACCTTAAATTTTACTATGACTTTAGAAAAAAATTAAGTTGGTGTTAGTGTGATGGGATGATGATGTTAAGCTAATGTATGGTATGCTAAAATTAACACCACATTAAAACATTAAATAACACCTACTAAAAATAACCTGAAAGTCCTTTAAATAGGTGCATACGCATTTTTATTCTTTTTTTCTTTGAAAATAAGATAGGAAGAAGATAGTGCATGTGAGGGGAAATGAACATGTTTTAGGACATATAAAAACATCTTTTTCTTGCAAATAACGTTTATAATTTTTTTCTTTGAGATAATATTTGTACATTTCTTCTTTAAACAGTGTTTGTACATTAATTC